>QVTF01006587.1:0-27245 GCA_003573665.1 Oxygymnocypris stewartii | reverse complement strand
TGAAACGAAACCGCGCAGATGAATGAATTTATCGCGCGCGCCTCCACTGACGCAGCAGGGAACAACCGGATATGACGAACGCATGAGCCCCCACAATTCCGCGCGCAGTTCCGCTTTCCCTTCCTTGAGAGTTAAGATGGCGGACCGGCGGCGACGGAGACGGCGCGCCTCTCAGGACAGCGAGGAGGAGGACGGGTCTGCCTCGGGCTCCGAGAGTGGGAAGTCGGCGTCTGACAGCCGGAAGACTCGCGGAGTGGAGCCCGAGCCGCTGGAGTTGCCCGCGGTGCGCGTCAGCGCCAAGAGCAACGATGAGTCGGAGTGTGTGAGTGTGTGGCTATAAATCTGCTTTTATAATCAGGGCCGATCTGACTGTGTACGTGTTAGTGCTTCACGCGGTCTAAACGCGGAGTTAGTGTCATTAAAGATGTGATAAAACAGTAGGCGGTTCATGTGATGCGAGTGTTTTTTGTCTGTACGTTAGCTCTTGAGATTAGGTTCAAGTATGTAACTGGCGCCTAGTCTTAGTTACTTAACAGCGATCAACAATTCCGGTTGTTTCTGTGCTGCTTCTTTCATAGGCATGTGGTGTTGACTTCATTGACCTTAAAGGTCTTGCTTTTCTATCATCTAACGCATAGGTTGTTCAACCCTGTTTCCTGGGGACACACTGTCCTGCAGAGTTTAGCTACAACCCCTAATCAAACACACCCGAAGCGGCTAATCAAGATAGGCTTGGAAATAGAAACGCAGGTGTGCTGAAGCCGGTTGGAAATAAACTTTGCAGGACAGTGGGTCCCTCTGATCTAACGTAAACCATTGTTCTCCATCGTGGGTCCTGTAGGCTCCCCCACGTTTTGGATGTCTCCTTCATCTTACACACCCTAGGTTCAGCTCATCAGCACAGCCTGTGTCCTAAACAGCCAACCTAAACTAATGTGTGTGTGTCAGATTATTGACACCCCTAAATGCGTTGGTGGGGCTCTAGAAACGGGGTTGAAACACATTGATGGAGGTGAATTAGCTGTTAGTCTGTATCTGGTTGGTGTAAAGATGCTGTGTTAGATATTTGATAATCAAACTAGATGATATATGAGGTTCCCCGGTGTTTAATATCTGATCTGTCGTTCTGTATGGAAGAGATCTGCTGACCGTAAAGAGGAAGTTCAGTGTTATGTATTTGTTATGTTATGTATTGTTGAGTCTTTAATTCTTAGGTTGAACATCTAGATGCATTTTAGATCAAGGCTTCTTGTTTAAGTGTGCTTGTTTGGCTGCATATTTGATTCTGTTCTCCTTCTGTTTAGGAAAGTGAAGACGGTGTTGGTGAAGGTGAGTCTGTATTGTCTTTTTGCAATAGTTTATGGTTCACATACTACACCAGTTTTGGTGCAGAAGATTGCTAACCGGTGAAATGGTTATGAACCGTCACTCCTGATGAGCAGTTCTGTGCTGTATTTGCCCGTGAACAGACCTGCTAAATGGCTGGTTTCTTTTCTTCAGCAGTCTTATCGGACTATGACAGTGCTGATCTGGAGGAGAACGGATCGCACACGGAGGAGGTAAGTAAGTCTCTATAGCAACGCCGTTTATGGGGCTCGTTGGGAAATCAATCAGTTTTGTTAAAGACAAAGCTGTGATGAATGCGTACAGATCCAGCCTGGGCTGTGTCGAGGGGACAGAATGTCTCCGAACTGTGTTTTGCTCCGTCAATGTGAGAGTGCTGCTCTTTCTTTGTGGAGATTGTGAATCTGAGAGCATGTTTAGCGTAGTAGTTTTAAATCTAAAGCTCAATATGGGCCTCCTGAAGTACTGATTTCGAAAGAGCTGAATTAAACTAGACTCAGCTGAGGAGGTTTTTGTTGAAATGATCAAGAATATTTTTGCTCCTCTCTCGTGGCTTTATGAATTCTGCCAATGCCGAGCCCCACGCTGTTAGTGCATCTGTAGTCCGCATCTAATTTTAGTAGACATGACGCACTATCCACACGTTGTGCTGCTCTTCCTCCATATGCAACCTCAATCAGGTAATTTAGGCGTATTGGAGAGCGCTGGGGCTCAGTGCTGGTGAGGTGGTGCGGGTGGAGTTGAATTGGGTTGTTGTAGTTCTCGGCTCATCGGGTTCCATCTGGGCTGCTGATGTACCAATTTGTTTGGTGTCCTAGCAACCCATTCTGCACAATCCTTACTCTTCAGACCTGCGTAAAACTGGCTTTTAGTTCACTGCCGACAAATACGGTCTAAAGGGGATTTCTTAACTGGATCCACCAGGAAAAGGTTGATTATTTTATATATGAATTTCTAATTTTTTTGGACATGTTTTAGTTTTGTAATGCCATACTTTGTCTTGTCGAGTCGATAATGTGTAAATGGTGAAAACCAAATTATTCTTGAACAAATAGTGTATAATGTCCACCTCTGTGTAGTGACATCAGCTGACGCCAGTCTTTCTCATGAAAGATTAACATTTGCTGCTATATTATTTAACTCTTATAAACGGTCTTAGCATGTTACTAATGTTTAGAATTGGCTTTTATTTTGGTTTATTCAGTTTTTCTCTTTCATTTTAGTAGGCTAATTTATGTGCGTTTTGTCATTTAGCTTTTTATTATTTCAGTACAGTTTATTACAGTCAGCTTCCAAGGCAACATTCTATTTAAGTTACATTTTTCTATGTTTTTGTATATTTATTTTAATAGTTAACAAGGTTTTGCTGATGTGAAAAAGCGTATTTTTTGATTATTCTGTTTCAAATGCGCTGATATTTGTTTGGTTATATTTTTTTGGTCTGCTTGCTACAGAGAAATCACGCAAATAACTATGGAGTAATATTAATTAACATGTCTGTTTAGGGTTAGATGCTTGTAGCTGTGCGTCATTTACTGTTATTTCTAGAGCAGGGCGATATGGCCATAACAATTATCCCAATTTTTTTTTTTAAGTATCAGTATCAATAATTATTAAGATACATTTCAAATCTTTTTTTTCAAGTTTAAAGGCAGATTATTGCTCCTAAGTGAAAGTTGTAGAAACCAGACCATTAGTTGTGGTTTTAAGCTACTCGTTATGGTCATAACACGACAAACGCTTCGTGTTTTTGAATTCTTTGCACGTTTCCAGTCATTTATCTTTAACAAAATCAATATCTTAAAATAAAAATGTGATTCGTAGTTTCTGCATGTTCTTATGAGTGATATTGTTTGAAATGATTAAGAAAAAGCAGGTTTGCTTTGCCTGACTGTTGGGGCTGGGCGGTGTATTGATATTTTTTTAAGCTATCTATCTATTTAGCTGTGCATTTGTTGAATGAGCGCTGTGCTACGTCCGAACTGACTGCATTATTTTATGTATAATCCTTTTCTATTTAACTGTTTTAAATTTCATTTTAAATCAATTTCTATATCATTTTAAAATTCCTTGTTTTATTATTTTTAACTCCTTGTTTTTATTGCTGTGAATGATTATTTCACTTTTATGTAAAGCACTTTGAATTACCAATGTGTATGAAATGTGCTATATGAATAAACTTGCCTTGCCTAAGCGATACGTATGAAGCAATACCGTTAATATTGATATACAGTAGTTTGATACGAGCACATCTGATTAAATATCTAGGGAGGACACGCTGTGGAGAAAGTACATAATACAATTTGTTCTAAACGTGACAAACTTCATATTGAAGGGCTTTAAAAAAACTCGTATACAGTTGCCTATAGTTTATAGACTGTCTCTGACAGAAAGGCTGCGTGTGCTTCTGACAGAGACGCTACTCGTGCTGTTTAATGTGTTTGAGCTATGTGCATAACTTACATTTCACAGGTACATTCTCCATCTGTACATGTAGAAAACCATGGAAATATTTCCATTTTGCTGTCAGAAGTGCGTTAGCTTTGCGATTCTCCGCTAAACTTCAGACTTCATTTAGAACGAGCGCGCCAAACAGACGGAGGAATATACATTTTGCTGAAATATTTGTAGTTGGACAATATTAGACGCATGTAGAATCTTAAACCTACATGAAAGTGTATTTGTAGGAAAGTGTAATGGGGTAATCAAAATAGCCTTTTTACTCAATTAGTCTGTGCTTTTGTTAGTTTAGTAAACATAACTTCTGCTTTAAAAGCATTATTTTTGTTTTTAGATTGCAATGTAATGTGATTTTAAAATGTTTTTGCACATAATATATGCCTAATACATAGGGGTGGGCGATATGACCAAAATCGTATATCACAATGACTAATTTTATATCAGATAACAATATATATAACAATATAGTGATTTTTTTTTTAAAGGTTTTTATATTATATTAAAATCTTTGATACCATATCATTTTCATAATCCTTGTCACCAATGTCAATATCAAATTAATACAAGTTAAAGATAGAGAGAAAAGAAAAACTCAACCTTACTGAAGATAAATAAACAGTCAGTGACGAAACTAATTGCAAGCAATAGGACAATAAACTGCAATAAATAAGAAACACTACATACATTGTGTAAATAAATTAGTCTTAACTGTGTTAATTATATATATATCTATGATAGATATGATTAACACGTGTATTTATAGATTCTATACATATTATAAATATATAATTATTACACGCGCATAGCTCTGTTGTTTGTGTTTCAACGGCTTAACATCGGTTGTTTTAAAACTGCAGTGCTTAAAAACGCGTGACCATGCTACAGATGTAGTCCCTCGTTTAGAAACGAGCTCCTCGTTGTGTCCTGGCTGGTCATTCTGTCTCTGCTTCTCGCCCCGTGGTGGGCGGCGTATAAAGATCCCTCAAATTATGAAAAGGTATTACCGTAAACAATGTATTTTGCGACACCACGAAATAAACGATAGAACATTTTATTTCATCCATCCGATATATATCGTCATATCGCACAGCCCTAGATTTACATGCTTACATTCACTTTATTTGATTAATCCAAATACAAAATACCGAGAGATATATACCATATACCACAAATCAGCCTAAAAATAGAGATTAATTTTTGCTCATATCGCTCAGCCTTACTGTGACTGTTAAGCCTCTCTTCAGCTTGTTTGCAGTGCAGGCTGCAATGTTAATAATATTACTTTTTATGTAGTTAAACTTAATTCAATTATTATAATTGTTTGGATTTTATTATTAACCATTGGTCTTCCATAGTAGCATTTAGATCATAACTACAGTTAAACCCAGAACCTCATAAATCTAAGTATGTGTATGAAAAACAGTAGTCTAAATACATTAAGTATAAATGCCTACACAATATAGTTTCAGTCTACATTAATAATCTAATAATATTCGATACGACTGCCCACATTTCTGACTCAATACCATGTTTTGTTAGTGTTACTACTGTAAAACCATGGTAAATGTTGACTATTATTTGTAGATGTAAGAGACTGTCGTTGCACACAGTGCTTCTCCTGTGTGTCAGCGCGGTTTCATCTGGATTAACTGGTTTAAATCATCTGTGTTCTTCACTGAATTCAAGCGCTTCACACTGGATCTCACAGCGATTGTTTGTTTACGTGATGTATCAGCGAGTAAACGCATTTGCTCTAGTAAGACCCCACTGCGCTGCCGTTTCAACTTTGATTCGAGTGAATAAATGGTCCACGTGGCGCTTCAAAACGAGTCGTGCTGTTTCGCTCCGCTTTTAGTGCATAAACTTTATATTGAACGCTTGATTATTGTTTTATCGTGATGCTTATAGCTTTATCACCCAGCCTGAGATTATAGTAAGCAAATATAATATGTAACAGACACTGTAAAATAATGTTAGCGTTTGTTTTTGTGAATCTACGTTCCTATGTGTTTCTTTTAAATTTACTTTTAGAGGAATTAAGTTTGATGTGATCAGTTTTTGTTTGTGTGTTTTCTGATCTGAGAATTAGTTGTTATTTGGCGCTGCTTGTTTCAGGGAGGAGAGGATGAGGAGGAGGCAGCAGAGCATTTCAGTGAAGAAGAGGCATCCCGTCCTGCCGTGGAACCGAAGCCCGCTGCAGATGCCCCAACGGAGGAGCAGGGTGAAGAGGAGGAGAGAGATGGAGGGGGCAAGGAAGTTAAATCTGAGGAGAAGGGCACTCTAGCTGGGGAGAGACAGAGTGGGGATGGACAGGTGTGGAGGAACAGAACATTGCATCTTTCACTACTCTACTTTTCTGGAAGGGCTTGAGTTCAGTTTGGGACTAACATTTAAACACTTGGTTTGAATTAAAAATATCCCAAATAATTAATACAATCCTTTGACAGATTAAAGCAGTTGGCCAGTATGCCCCATTCTGGACTAAGATGATTATTAATCACACTACTCGTTTATAAATCCCTTAGTTTCAACACAAAACTGAAGCTGAGGCCTCTAAATGTTTACAGGAGAGCTCAGAGGATCCTGAGAATAAATCAGGCAGCAAAGGCCAGAATCTTGATGACGATGAGGACAGGAAGAATCCAGCCTACATCCCCCGAAAAGGCCTTTTCTTTGAGCATGACGTGAGAGGCCAGGCTACAGAGGAGGAGAGGTGAGAAACATGAGGGGTTTTCCCTTTCCAAGTCATATTTTAATTCATGTAAGTTAGTTGAGGATGAGTTTCAAGTGTTGAACAGCCATGTGGTTCATAGTTTTATTTTGTGCTGTCTCTTTCTCCCCGTTTGCCCGTCTGTCATCAGGCCTAAAGGCAGGCACAGGAAGCTGTGGAAGGACGAGGGTCGATGGTCACATGACAAGTTCCGTGAAGAGGAGCAGGCGCCAAAATCACGCGACGAGCTAATTTCTTGCTATGGTTATGACATCCGCAATGGCACAGGGCTGAATGACGGACGATCGTACCGCTTCCGAAAACCCAGGTGAACCCCGTTTATTTCTTTGTAGTTTGGCATTGAGTGCTATTGATAAAATACAAGTTTAGTTGTTGTACTTATAGTTTTAGGTATGCGTATGTACTAGTGATGGACTAAGAAATTATCCAGGTTGATTTATTTAGCTGTATCTAACCATTTTAAAAATGTTTTAGAAATGGAAAAAAACGAAATATGTATTAGTGCTGTCAAGTGATTAATCACGTCCAAAATAAAAGCTTTTGTTAACAAATATTGGAGTGTATATTTGTGTGTATATAAATACAAACGTGTATATATTTCAGATTCTTTTTATATATAATATAAAAATATATATATTTTCAAAATATATAATGTATGTGTATTTATATGTATGTAATATACAGTACACATACATATATTATGTAAACTAAAATGTATGTATAAAAATACAGTACCATTTTAGAAGTTGTTTAAATTTTTGCATTTATTTTGTTTTAATATGCATCAAATTGATCAGTGACCGTAAAAACCTCAGATCAAGCGTCACATAAATGCTGTTCTTTTGAACTTTTTTTCAAGTTCATTCCTTAATGTATTGTTTCCACAAAATTAAGCAGTACACCTGTTTTAGATTATTATTATTATTTCTTGAGCACCTGTTCTGCATATTAGAAGGATTTATGAAGGATAATGCGACACTGAAGACTGGAGTAATGCCAGGAATAATTTTTTTAAATAGAAAAGTTACTTGTAAAAAAATACAGTACAGAGTAAAACTGAAAAATTATTATAATTTAATCAAATCAAACATATTAGTGATGATAAAAACTTTCATAAAAAAAACAAACACATTACCTAAAATTTTTGGCCACGTTTTTATTAATCAATTATTTCCTATATATTTGTAACGTCCAGATATTCAATGAGTCCCACTAATATCTCCATATTTCTTTGCAGACATGCTGGTTCACCCAGTCGAGAGCCGAGGCATCATCGTGATTGTGAAAAGTCAGTTCGCACAACATGGCAGACGCCTCCACCTGGCCACCGCAGTACCCCTCAGTCTGTTACCCTACAGTCAGGCCCACCTCCTGCTCCCCCTGCAGCACCCAAACCCTCCGGCCGAACCCCGACCCAGCCTCCCCACCGCAGCTTCCAGAGCAGTCGAGCCCTGTCGGCCCCCCACAGGACGGAAGGTCCAAGACACTCGAAGTCCAGTCTAGACGGCCCGCCACCTCGAGGAGTGCGCCCACAGCCTGTAGAGGGTGAGAGGGGCCCGAGGCTCAGGGGCCGAGGCTCACATGCTGTTCATGGTGAGCGTAGCCCAGTCATGGTGGTGGAGGACATCCGCAGTGAGGAAGATGAGGAGGGTGAGATTCCAACAGCGACGACTACATATACCGCTCACCACTACAGGACGGAGAGAGAGAGGGTTCCTTCTCCACGGAAACAAGAGTCGGGCCCCATGGCGGAAGGGGGCAGTGCAGCCGCTAAGGCGCGAGAATCGTCGTCTCCTCAAGAAAGGCCGGTGGAAAAGAAATCGTACTCTCTCGGACGGAGGGCGACGCGAACGCGACCGTCTGATCTCGGTAAGCAGGCGTCGTTAGATGAGTCTTCTCCCGTGGTCCAGCAAGCCCCGGCTGCAGCAAAGAGCGAGTCGTGGCAAGAGCAGAGTGATGCTGGAACACCAGGTGGACTGACAGGGCTCGACCAGGACCTGGCCCGACTCAGCCTGGCGGGGCAGAACTGGGCCCAAAGCCCACCCTCCTACCTGCAGGCCGAGATGAGAGGTAATACTTCATCTTTGTGTAATTACGTGGTATTACAACTTTTTTTTTTAAGCTGGTTTACATTTTCTGCATTTTTGTTCACAGGCATTCGTAGCTCCATGCACATGGCAGGAGGCCCTCCACAATATGGAAATATGGAGGATATGGTGAGTCAACCGGTCCATTGCCTGTCTCGATCAGACAAATCCCAAATACTGAGTGATAGAAATGACAAATCACTATTTATTTTCCAGATGCTAGTTTTGATGTTATTTTTACTTATGTTCTGTATTTTGTGAAGTCATCTGAAATGTGCAGTTTTTTTTGCATAGCAACTTGTATAATGCAGTTAACATGAAATATATCATTTAAGTTTTGCTTAAATTCATTGAGGCCACCACTATAGTTTGTTTATTTGTTCTTGTTTTGTTCTGAATCCTAGGGATATAACGATATCAAAATCTAATGATACGATAATACCTTGATATGAAGTCCATGGTACGAAATTACGATATTTAAAAAATGAAGACTGGGGGGGGTTGTACACATTTAGTTCAATTTAAAGTTAAATTATTCTATCTAATGTACTTTGAGAGTTCAGAATTAAGAGCTCCACCCATGTTCTTAACTGAAAAAAGTCAGTGTATTGAACGTTAAAGGGGCTCTGTTTTAGTTCATTTGACAAACTGTGCCAAAGCATAACAACTTTAAAGACTTATGTTATAGTAAGAAGTTTAAATATGAAACACTTTTTGCCTAGAAAGGCCTATGATTTCACACCATCATGTAACCACGATGAGATTGAGACTGATATGCTATCGCGATACCACAATATTGATAATACATCCGTACTAAATTAATTTATAGGATTTACCATCAGGAGTGCGGGGAACTACAATCAGTGTTTGTTTCATTGTATTTACAGTTATTTATTTCTGAATATAGTGAAATGTGACTTGCGCACTGCGACGTATCTTTTATATTTTCCTCTATTTATTTGCAACTTATTTTCTGGAAATACAATATGTAACAACAGATTTGACCTCCTAATTTAATCAATGTCTCTGGTCATTTGATCACTTCATTGGTTTAAACTTGGGATGTTGCAACAGCAATCGAGTAATCGAATACTCGGCCGTGACCGCGATGATCAATCATGAAAACGATGATCGTGGAAAAAATGTATCTGATTGGTTATAGCAGCACTTTGGGCGGCACCCTGAGCTCTGATTGTTTAGCTTGCAACAGCATGCGGTTCAAAATATAGACGAGAGAAGAGAGAGCAGCTTGTCCTTGAAGTCACGTAGTGATGTCTGGGTACATATCTGAATAATCTAATAGAGGATGCACTGGGATATTAACATTTATTTATATGCTGCATATTACCAGTGTTTAGTTTCATGCTCAAATGCAATGCCCGATATTGATCGAGTTATTTGAGACGGTTATATTGCATTTAGATGCTGCTTTTTTGAAAATACTGGTCCTATAATAATGCAGCTGTGATATGTTTTGTCATATTTGTTCAACAGTAGGTATACTTCAATTTAAAATAGTTTTCGTACTTCGTATGGCTTTGAAAACACGCATGCGATTTTAAGTATCACTTGATAATGTAGATGAAAATATAGCACAAGTCTTCTATAAACATGAGTATTATAATGAGAAATGTATAGAATCCTGTCATTGCCTGAGTTTCAGCACGCTGTTGAAAGCGCATCACGGCTCTCTCTCACTCTCTCTCTCACTCACTCACTCACTCACTCACTCACTCACTCACTCACTCACTCACTCACTCACTCACTCACTCACTCACTCACTGCACTCACTCACTCACTCACTCAGGGAACTGGCACTCACTCACTCACTCACTCACTCACTCACTCACTCACTCACTCACTCACTCACTCACTCACTCACTCACTCACACACACACACACACATAATATAGGATGTGAAATCTATAGTAAATTCCGTCCTTACCCGTGTTTCAGTGCGTTGCTAAGGGCATCATGACGGGAGCACTCTTATGCATGCACATTTCGCTCTCGCGCTCGCTCTCTCTCTCTCTTTTTTTTTTTTACTTTTTGAAAATCCATTACACTCAGATGTATGGATGAAAAGATTTGACGCTACCGCAGTTTCATCTTGACTTTAACACTAGTCTTAATTTTTGTTAAAGATCAATTTAGCAAATGTGTATGAATTTGCTGATGAACGTTGTAAGCTACAACCTTGTGTTTGTCTGCTATTTCTTGTTATCAGGGTGTTGGTGGTGGCCGAGCTAAGCGGTATTCATCACAGCGCCAGAGGGCAGTTCCCGAGCCTGCACCCATGCACATTGGAGTCATGGAGGGCCATTTTTATGAACCCAGTGAGTGCAGTACTGCTTTTGGCCAATAGAGTAGTTTGAAGTTAAATAATATGAATGGGAATGTTTCCTAAAATCACCTACCGAGTAGTGTTAATTTAGGGAATGTCATACTTAAATGTGTTATTTTTGTTAGCGGAACATCTGTGATAATAACTTGCATTTCCACATGCAGTGTCTTTCCAGGGACCAATCTACACGCACGGGGACAGCCCAGCGGCCCTGCCCCCTCAAGGCATGCTAGTCCAGCCGGAGATGCACCTGCCACACCCCACACACCCTGGACACCCAGGTGAGAGTTGTGAACATCTGTAGCGTAATCAGTAGTTCCCAATAGTATTTCCAAATTAAATTTGTTCCTTCCTAAAAATCGAATAATAAACGAATAATGAGTGGGGTTGCAAAAGTCACCTAATTAAAACCTAGAATGCATATCTGAAGGGAACCAACGGTCTTCATAAACGATGATTTTCTTTTAATCATACCAAAATATGAAGGCATGGTAATAACAGCTGTAATTCACTTGCGTAAGCATCGCCTGCAGTCAGAGAGTGAATTTGCCTTTTTTCCTCAGACCAGCTATAGCATGCAGAATCATTTATTAGGCTGATTTATCATTTATAAACATTTGTCAACTTGTATTATCTAAACTGCAATTGATGTTGTATTTTTAATCATACTAGGGATGCTAATTTCTGTTAATTGTCCTGACCGACGAACGCTGCTTGTTATCCGAACATTAATCGTTAACTGGAAATTAGATTAATAAATTGGTATTAAAAATAGAATGGACAAGCGTCTGTGATGATACATTAAAAATGCAAACAAATATTATTTTAATGTGTAAACAGCAGCATACAGAGCAACGGCAAAACCTGGATTCACACATCCAATTATCACGCACCAACGGCGCTTCTGAGAACATGAGAAAAACAGAATAATATAAATGGAAAAAGAACAAAAAAATTAGGCCTACACTAAATATCAAAATGAATAGACACACCGAATCCTATGGGCTTTGGAGACTGACAGTCATTTTCCCGACAGACAAAAATATATAGCGGGCCTACCTCAGCAGTGTACATGTTTATTTTTTAACATGTCGATGGTGTATTTGCAGCAGCGTTGAGCAGTATAGCCAATCACAGACATATGTTGATTTCATAAACAATCCACACACCTGCCACAATGCAGTTGTTCTGCTGACTGCCAAGTTTGCAAATTCTCTCATTAAAACAAAAAAAGAATAGAAATGATGTAAATTAGAGATGAATTGTGCCGTGTTAAGCGTCTTTGAATATTTTGAATTAACTTCAGTAAGATGAGTGACAGCTTTCCAGTGATTATTCCATTGATTACAGCTTTGGATAAAAGCGTCTGCTAAATGCATAAATGTAAATGTAAATGATTATGGGTGGAGAGCACATTGCGCTCTATAGGCTATGATCCATTCATTCTCTCTCTGATAACCATGATTTATCCAATATTGACACTTGCCATTGTGTTACGTATACTACATCAGTTAACTAAGCGAAGGTGAAGCAGGTGCTTTTTCAGCAAAATATGTCCATGTCAATTTTATTCATATAGCACTATTAAACACAACCATGGTTTGACTAATGTACTGTATGACACATGTCTGTATGCATGCTGTCGACACCCGCCCGTGAGAAAACGAATAGGCTACTGTATGTATAGCATTATTCTTTCTTTTACCATGCAGCATACTTAAAAAATAATTTGTAAAATTATAAAATATATATTTGTAAAAAAAAAATCTTAAACCATTTACCTGATAGTATTAATCAGTTAAAATAATTAATTTCGGTTCAGGGTTAAACGGTCAATATGAGCATCCCTAAATACATTGTATGGTCAGTTTACAGGTTTAGGTTTCACCAGACATTGATGTTGTTTTAAAAGGATGTTGCCAAGTAAACATGTTCTATTCTTACAGCATTCAGATCTTCCTCCATCTAACAATCAAAACATGAAACGAAGTTCCCACTCGGTTTCCTTTTGTTGATAATCCATTGCATTCAGAAGCACGTCGCAGTACAGAAGAAAATATCTCTTTCTTGGTTTGACTCCGTCCAGATGTTGTTTCAACATTAACCTGTTAAGTGTTTTGCGGCGTATTGTTTCAGGCTTGCACCCGCACCAGTCAGGAGCGTCCATGCCCAATCCGGCTCTTTACGCGGCCCCACCCGTTTCTTTATCACCTGGGCAACCGCCTCCACAGCAGCTGCTACCCCCACCCTTCTACCCCCCGCCAGGTGTGATGACCTTCGGGAGCACCAACTACCCGTACCCTGCCGGAGCTACGCTACCTCCAATGTACCCCAACCCCCAGGTGAGCCTGTAAATCTAAATAAGCGTTATCTGTATCCTGTGACGCACTCCAGGAGTACAGCAGTGAGCCTGACAGGGTTTTGTGCTTTTCTCTCCAGGCACAGTCACAGGTCTACGGTGGTGTGACGTACTACGACACGATACATCAGCAAGCTCTGCCCAAACGCTCCCCGCCCCGACGCTCCTCTCATCCGGTTACAGTCAGACCCCCCCCTCCTGAGGTAACATTACATCATTCATTACTTCCATCCAGGAGAGATCAAGAGTGAGGATTCAATGCCATATTGGTTACCTGCTGATATTATAATTGCTTTTCATTTTCAATAATGTTTAGATTTAGCTTTGCAGTGATCTAACAATCTTCATCTTTAAAAACACTTATTATGTAATGTTCTACCGATAGGTGAAGCTCCTCTGTCAAGCTCCTTTGACTGTTGAACTCTTTTTTTATAATGCTGCCAGAAAACGTTTTTATTCAGAAACATGTTTAAGTGGAATATTTTATTTATAACCGGAGTACATTTGATATTTTTGAACCTGGACAACAAAACCAGCCTTAAGTGTCAATTATTTTTAACAATGTATATGTATACATAATCTGAAAACTGAATACATAAGCTCTCCATTGATGTGTGGTTTGTTATGATAGGACAATATTTGGCCGAGATACAACTATTTGAAAATCTGGAATCTGAGGGTGCAAAAAAATCAAAATATTGAGAAAATCACCTTTAAAATTGTTCAAATGAAGATCTTGGCAATGCATATTACTATTCAAAAATGAAGTTTAGATATATTTACGGTAAGAAATGTACTAAATATCTTCATGGAACATGATCTTTACTTAATATCCTAATGATTTTTGGCATAAAAGAAAAATCAATAATTTTGCCCCATACAATGTATTGTTGGCTATTGCTACAAATATACCCCAGCGACTGAAGACTGGTTTTGTGCTCCAGGGTCACATTTTGTCTTATTTCAAGTTTAACTGTTCTATGAAGAAAAATTGTATGGATTATGATGCTGACCTTGTTTGTCATGTAAATAGCTCTGATGATAACAACTCAGTAGATCAGTAGTTTGTGAAATACTCAGACCAGTCCGTCTGCCACCAACAACCATTCCACGTTCAAAGTCACTTAAATCCCCTTTCTTCCCCGTTCTGATGCTCGGTTTGAACTTCAGCATGTCGTCTTCACCACATCTAGATGCCTAAATGCATTGAGTTGCTGCCATGTGATTTGATGTGTAGCAAGTTGTGTTACAAATAAATTGAACAGATGTACCTAATAAAGTGGCCGGTGAGTGTATAATGAATTTACACATAGATTACAGCAATAATTAAAACGATACTGAGAAACAGGTAAAATTACTCTTATTTATCAATAGGTTTAGGGGAAAGTAACATATAGAAGAAATGAGTAATCTATTAGTTTGTAACGTTTTAAAGTATGATAGCAGGATCATCAGTTTCCATGATGTTTATAGAGCGTGTTAACAGCTGATTTGTGGTTTGATCTTTTCCCGTCTGTCAGGACCAGAGCAGAAACCCGGCTGAAGAGATGCGCTCCTAGCTGACAGAGGACGAGCCGCCGCCGCCGCCGCGTGGCAGGACCAGCACCGCTTTTGTATAAATTAAATTCACCATTTAGATTTTAACCTTAGTTTTGTTTAATACGGTTTGTGTACTCATTACGCCTTGCTTAGGTACACTGTCTTCACCCAAGCTTCTGCTTGCAGGGGTTTTTCCTATCGGTTATATCTCCAGTAATAACCAGCAGTGTTTACCGTTATCTGCTGTTCGGCTAGGAATTAAATGTGCAGTCTTACACAGAAATGTTTTAGTTTTCACTAAGCATCTCCTGTAACTCTCTCTAACAGAAGAGAAACCAAATTGTACGAGGATGCTGGACTTCTGAATCCAGTTAGTGTTGAATCTCCTTTTACTCTGTTGGGTTTTTATTGAAAAGGAGAAACGCACCTAGTGTGTGAAAGATGGACCTGCATTATTAATTCTGGACGTACGGTCCTGGTTTCAAAGGATAAAATCTAGTCTCAATCAGTGTCCTGCTTCACATAGAGCTGTCAAGATAGCAGATGGTAATGACACACAGTCAAGACCTTTTTTGGGCCAAATTAAGGCTTTTTTAGCATGATTTATCTGTTTAAGAGCGCTGACCTTCTGACCGCTTAACCCGCCGTGATGGTGCGAGTCCCGTCTCAGACTGATCAGTCCTCCGTCTGTCCCTTGCATCTTTTGACGTTATACCGTGTTGATTTCAATACCGTAACTCTACCGAACCGTTGACCTTGCAAGATACTGACCTACTTGACCGTGTAACTCGCTTGATTAGCTTTCTATTGTAAGTGTACATATTAAAGTATATTGAAGCCAGTGGTTTAATAAATAATACTAAGAACTAGTCATTTATGAAGTGCTGTCAACATGAACAAAGGCAGCAGGGAACCTAGCCGAGGCCTGTCTTTTATTTTACATTTCATTTCTACAATTTGCAATTATTCAATGTCTTTTCTTTTTATAAATAGTTATGGTTGCAATTGTTTTTTTTAGGCACACTGTACAGGCATGCATGGGTTTATGTGTATATTTCTTTGTGAACGCAATTCTAGATGGCAAAATTGACTGAGCTGCTATGGATGCATCTTTTTCAATTATTCCCTTTATCTCTGTTTCCGATGGATGAAAAAACCCTAACAGTATAACTGAGATGTTGTTTAGACATGGCTCATAAAGACTATTAGAAGATGTTGTATTACTTTCTATGCCTTAAAGAGTTAATTGGTTTGACATATCTGTTTTTGTTTGATTAGACCTGACAACACTGTGAGGGCTTGTATGTTTCATAGTTGTTTGAATAATATTAAGTGTTTCATTTTTGCGATTTTATTTTGTGGAGCAACGTCAGGAGATGAAATTAAACAAAATGAATATAACATTTGACTTGTCCTATTTTTTATTATTATTGTTCTTTATATTTAAATACACACACATTCTGAAACATATTATTTCCATAATTATCAGTATTGACTCATTGTATGTTTAAAGTTGTGCTGTCAAACGATTAATCGCGTCCAAAATAAGTTTGTTTACATTATATATATATATATATATACACACACACACACACACGCACGTGCATGCATGTGTACTGTGTATATAATATAAATACACATGCATGTATACATTACAGAAAAATATTTGTATATATTAAATTTATTTAATATAAAATCAATGAACCTAAGTATAGATATGCAAATATATACTGTGTGTTTATATATACATAATAAATATACACAACACGTCTATTATGCAAACACAAACTTTGTTTTGAAGTCATTAATCGTTTGACCGCACTAGTTCATATATAAATGCTTTTTATACCCGTTTTTGCATTTAAATTACCTCCATCGTAATTTAAAATGATTTAAATAAATACTTTATCTAATAATAATTGATTGTGTATATTAAAGTGTTGTAATGTCTACATTTACGAGTAGCTTTTTAAAATTATGTATTATAACGTTATTCATTTATAAATAGTAAAATTAAATGTATTTTTTTCTTTCTTTAACTTTTAGACAATGTCTTAAGACTTTTAATGTCAGTCTTATCGTCCATAACGATGATCAATATACTTGTACTGTTTAAGTTGTAAATAAAGATTCCTTGAGTTTAGAAGAAAATACTATTTCAGTTGTTCCTCTTAAAATTCCTCGTTTAATTCAGTGACTTGTTTCTTTGAAACTCTGACATGTACTATCGATTCTCACTAGCAAGCGTTTATTTATTGGTCTGCTTGTTTAGACCCTGTTCCTTCACGAGCTTTGTCCAGCTCTACCATCTGATACATGTCTCCGTATTGCTTCATCTTTCAAAGAGATGAAATATGTGTGCATATTAGCAATATTATGAGCAATATTAGTCGTGGTAAAAAGCATCCTAGTCTGTAAACACCGAGAATGGTCGACCGTCTCTGTGTTTTTCTGCGTTGCCGCCTGTGGTTGTGTGCTAAACTGATTTAGCCAAAAGCGAAGCGTCGCCTTCTGCCGCATCCAACCTCGCCAAGAGGAGCGACGGAGCCGCGTCAGCTCGTCATAGCAGCGCGCCGCCAAACTACACCGCAGCCGCTGTGAGAGCCATAGCCAGACAGCCATCAATCTGGTACTCTTTCAGTTTATTTGGCATAATAGTTATTTAGAGGAGTAAAAAATACTATTTTTTTCCGGAGGCCATGCATAACAAGCGAATTCAGGCGGCTGCGCTTATGTTCACCACTAAACATGCGTCGCCGGTTTTACGAGAAAGACTCAATCATAGATGATTTCAGCAGTGAAATGTGAAACCAAAGCAATAGGCTTCTGTGGAGGTAGAATCAGGTCAAGTTGAACTGTCTCTGTCAGTGCTTCAAAATGTCCAGTTGGGGGAACTAATGTCTTTATTCTTGACTGCTGCACCGTCACAAATGCACACAAACCAAGTGTATGTGTGTACTTGGATGGGTTAAATGCAGAGAACACATTTCACTGCTGGTTATACTCCGTATAATTATGTATGTAACAAATAAAAGCTCATCTGAGCTTAGTAATAATAATTATGACTGCTGCACCGTCACAGATCTCTTCAGGGACTCCATCTTTGATCTCGGCAGTGTTCATACCAAACTATGCATATTGAAGCAGCTGGATTTTTTTTGCCTATAAATCTTCATTTTTATGTATTTACCCTCTTCAGCTTGCTTGCTCATCTAAGCTAGTGCTGTAATTGTACATAAAATAAATAAATAAATTGAGATAAAATAACATAACATAACATAACTTCAAATGTATAAAGAAATGCTGCATTGGTAACTGACTGAAATAAAAAAGAAAAGAAACGAAAGAAACCTTGCAAAGCTTAAATGACAATTATGAATTAAAAATTTAAAAATATATCTAAATATAAATATAAAAAAAAATAATATGTTATGAATACTTGAATTTAAATGAAAATATAAAATTAAAGTTTTTTTCAAATATTAATACTATAAAAATGTATAAACTAATAATAAATCACACTGCTGTTCAGATCTGAACCATCTTTTAATCTAAAACTGGGTCTTAAGCCAGTATATCTAGTTTTGGACTGAGAGATATACTGAGTGTTGCATTTGTTGTCATCTAGCCTATAATAACACTACCAAATTATGATGCTTTTGTGAAATCGTTAAAATAATCACCATTTAGTCATATTCTTGATGTTTGCGTTACATTTACATTTTACTTAATACATTTTAATGAAACATTTAACTTTTGAACTATTAAATTTGATAGACATTTTGTTTACTATATAATTATCATAATTCTCTTTGAGCTAGGTTTGATGATCTTACTATTATTCTAAGCTGTGGAAAAACCATGACAAATGAGTGAGCTAGTGTGTCTAACCCTTTGACTTGTACTGTACATGAAAGTTATCAACTTGAAAAGATTTGTCTTCTCTAGAAGACTATAAATAGTCTCAGTTCACAGTAACCCATGGCCTTTATCAGAGTGTGAACCTCACTGGGTGCTTCTGTATTCATACTCGGCTTCTTAAGGCCATCAGCTGCTTCACCGCACCAATCACACCTGCAAAGTGACTCAGTTTGGGGAACCAATTATATTATAAATGATCAAATTATCAAGTGATTATCTGCTGGAACCAATGGCTGCTGCATGCATCTTCTTACCAAAAAACACCCTCTTCTGCCTCTTGAATCATCATGTGATTATTATGCACAGCAGTTGAAAGAAACAGTGAAACTGCTCATAGTCTCACTGACCTACTTACAGAAGTATTTAGTCTAGTGCATTCACTCCTCTGTGAAGCACGCTGGGTAGAGCATACCTACACTTTTGTTAATGGGTTCATGTTACAAAACACGTGAGCTGGTGAGTACAGTCCTGTGTCTCTGCTGAAAGGGTGAAACAGGAAGTTGAGGGTTTTGTATTATCAGATTTATTATTTCTTTCCCAGGGTGAATGTAGAATAAAGCTTGCTAAGGCAATCATAGCCTGACCAGTATTTATCATATTAATGAATGGGGATTTGTTTAAACCGATGTATTAAACTTTAGCTAATTTGAATGATACCTCA
Source organism: Oxygymnocypris stewartii (assembly GCA_003573665.1). Lineage (NCBI taxonomy): Eukaryota > Metazoa > Chordata > Actinopteri > Cypriniformes > Cyprinidae > Oxygymnocypris > Oxygymnocypris stewartii. The sequence continues at coordinate 7,799 of QVTF01006587.1, read as the reverse complement.
AATTGTGCGGCGTGTTATACTCCTGTGTGATTTTTACCCAGCAGATAGATAGCAAAAAAGCTATATAAAATCCTAGATTTGTATTGAAGGAGGGACCCAACACATAAAAAGTATTTTCATGCATGAAATAGTTCACTCTTGGTCATTTTAAAACCCAGGATAAAAAGAATATTTTTTTTCTTCACATTTCACACTATTTAATATTCTTATTTGCATGTAGTATCAGTATCATTGATTGGATGAACGCAGCACACGACCTGCTTACATAAAGGCTCTAGTATTGCGCATCCTCATAACCCGAATTCCAGAAATGTTGGGACATTTTTAAATTTGAATAAATGAAAACTAAAGTCTTTCACATGACATCAGCCAATTGTCAGACTCTCTCTCTCTGTTTCTTGTGTTTCCCCTCTTCTCGTGCCCATATTTGGTCAGTTCCTGTTCCTGTCCTCATTTGTAATTATCAGTTCCCAGCCCTGTGTCTTTAGTTAATTAGTCCCCAGCCCTGTGTCTGTAATTATCTTGTTTGCTCCTTCATTTCCTTCCCTTTATAAGTCCTCAGTGTTTCCCAGTGTCTTTGTCCAGTATTCACGTCATTTTGGTGTGTACCTGTTCTCCAGCGATCTCTATGTTTCCAAATAAAGTGTTCAAAAGAAGTTCCACGCCTCCTCGTTCCTGGCACCCCCGTACATCCGTGACAGAATACTGGACCACAACCAACTCATCCTCTTCCTCCGAGGCGATGGAGTTCGCCGCCAGCGTCCTTGCCCTTAGCCGGCGAGACCGCCCCTTCGTGGAGTTCGCCTGGGAATTCTGCGGCTCGCGGCGGGGACGGAGATGCACGACGCGGCCATCCTCCACCTGTTTCGGCTCGGGGCTCTTACCATCATCCCATGGATCTCCCAGACACCACGGGATTGTGTTGGAGAGAGGGTATTTTTCCGGGGTCTGGGAAGTTTCCGGTCCCGAGTCCGGAACCAGTCTATCTTCGTCTCCGCTGGTCCCATCCAGCCCACTGGTGTCTCCGCTGGTCCCATCCAGCCCACTGGTGTCTCCGCTGGTCCCACCCAGCTCACCTTCCAGTTCAGCGCTTCCAGAGCGCCCCCGAGAGATTGCGCTTCCCGAGCGCCCCAGAGAGTTCGCGCTTCCCGAGCGCCCCAGAGAGTTCGCGCTTCCCGAGCGTCGCCGAGTGCCCTGCGTTTCCCGAGCGCCCTCCAGTGCCTGCTCCGAGACTGCGCCCTCCAGTGCCTGCACCTCGCCAGTGCCCTCCAGTGCCTGCACCTCGCCAGTGCCCTCCAGTGCCTGCACCTCGCCATTGCCCTCCAGTGCCTGCACCTCGCCAGTGCCCTCCAGTGCCTGCTCCTCGCCAGCGCCCTCCAGTGCCGGCTTCCTCGTAAGTGCTCACCGATGCCTCCGCTGGTTCCGTCCAGCTCATTCGATGCCTCCGATGGTTCCGTCCAGCTCTTCAGAGCGCCCCCGAGAGTCAGCGGCACCCGAGCGCCAACGAGAGTCAGCGGCACCCGAGCGCCCACGTGAGCCAACAGGTTCCGCTCCGGCCCGGGAGCCCACGCACTCCGCTCCGGCCCGAGAGCCCACGCATTCCGCTCTGTTCCAGGACCCCACGGATTCCGCTCCGTTCCGGGAACCCCCTGCTGGTCCCATCCAGCTCTCCAGAGCCCCTGCTGGTCCATCCAGCTCTCCAGAGCCCCTGCTGGCTCCGTCCGCTCTCCAGAGCCCCTGCTGGCTCCGTCCAGCTCTCCAGAGCCCCTGCTGGCTCCGTTCAGCTCTCCAGAGCCCCTGCTGGTCCCGTCCAGCACTCCAGAGCCCCTGCTGGTCCCGTCCAGCACTCCAGAGCCCTGCTGGTCCCGTCCAGCTCTCCAGAGCCCCTGCTGGCTCCGTCCAGCTCTCCAGAGCCCTGCTGGTTCCGTCAGCTCTTCCCAGAGCCCATGCTGGCTCCGTCCAGCTCTCCAGAGCCCCTGCTGGTTCCGTCCAGCTCTCCAGAGCCCCTGCTGGCCCCGTCCGGCTCTCCTGAGGCCCTGCTGGCCCCGTCCAGCTCTCAGAGCCCCGGCCGGCTCCGTCCAGCTCTCCAGAAGCCCCTGCTGGTTCCGTTCCAGCTCTCCAGAGCCCCTGCAGGCTCCGTCCAACTCTCCAGGCCCCTGCCGGCTCCGTCCGGCTCTCCAGAGTACCTGCTGGGGAATTTCCCCAAGAAAATTTGGGGGGGGGACTACCCGCCATGGCCTCCCATGCTCCCCGCTCCGCCATGGCCTCCTGAGTTCCCGGATCCACCATGGCCTCCTCAGTTCCCGGATCCACCATGGCCCGCCCTCCGAGCACCCCTGATCCGCCATGGCCTCCCGAGTCCCCTGACCCGCCAAGGCCTCCTGAGTTCCCGGATCCACCATGGCCTCCTGAGTTCCCGGATCCACCATGGGCCGCCCGAGCACCCTGATCCGCCATGGCCTCCCGAGTCCCCTGACCCGCCAAGGCCTCCCGAGTCCCCTGACCCGCCAAGGCCTCCCGAGTTCCCGGACCCGCCAAGGGCCTCCTGAGTTCCCGGATCCACCATGGCCACCCAAGCTCCCCGATCCGCCATGGCCTCCCGAGTCCCCTGACCCGCCAAGGCCTCCTGAGTCCCCGGATCCGCCAATGGCCCCCCGAGTCCCCTGACCCGCCATGGCCGCCCGAGCTCCCCGCTCCGCCATGGCTTCCGGAACGGGCCGCCGTCCTGGAGGCCTCCTGTCCTGTCCTGTCTCCGTGTCCCTTGAGGCCTCCAGTGCGGCCCACCCCCCCTCCCCTTTCGATGTCATACGGCGCGGGACGCGCCTATTGGAAGGGGGGGGGTAATGTCAGACTCTCTCTCTCTGTTTCTTGTGTTTCCCCTCCTCTCGTGCCCATATTTGGTCAGTTCCTGTTCCTGTCCTCATTTGTAATTATCAGTTCCCAGCCCTGTGTCTTTAGTTAATTAGTCCCCAGCCCTGTGTCTGTAATTATCTTGTTTGCTCCTTCATTTCCTTCCCTTTATAAGTCCTCAGTGTTCCCAGTGTCTTTGTCCAGTATTAACGTCATTTTGGTGTGTACCTGTTCTCCAGCGATCTCTATGTTTCCAAATAAAGTGTTCAAAAGAAGTTCCACGCCTCCTCGTTCCTGGCACCCCCGTACATCCGTGACACCAATATTTTATCCACAATAGAACATAGCAAATGTTTAACTGAGAAATTTTACACTTTTATCCACTAAATGAGCACATTTCAAAGTTGATGCCTGCTACAGGTCTCAAAAAAGTTGACACGGGGGCAACAAAGGGCTGAAAAAGTAAGACCTTTTGAAAAGATTCAGCAGGGAGAATATCTAGCAACTAATTAGTTAATTGACATCAGGTCTGTAACATGATTAGCTATATTTCTTAGAGAGGCAGTGTTTCTCAATCTGTGAAAGCGTGCATAAAAGACTTTAAAAACAACGTTCCTCAACGTCCAATTGTAAAGGCTTTGCAAATATCATCATCTACAGTGCATAACATCATCAAAAGATTCAGAGAGAAACTGGTGAAATCTCTGTGCGTAAGGGACAAGGCTGAAGACCTTTGTTGACGACACTGCATCACTCATCGGCATGATTCTTTCATTGACATTACTAAATGGGCTCAGGAATACTTTCAGAAACCACTGTCAGTAAACACAATCCGCCGTTGCATGTTTTGGAAGGCACTATGAATGCTGAAGGCTAAAGGTTTTAGAGCAACATATGCTCCCCTCCAGATGACGTCTATTTCAGGGAATGCCTTGTGTATTTCAGCAGGACAATGCAAAACCACATACTGCAGCTATTACAACAGCATGGCTTCGTAGTGGAAGAGTCCGGGTGCTGAATTGGCCCGCCTGCAGTCCAGATCTTTCACCTATAGAGAACATTTGGTGAATCATTAAACAAAAAATACATTAAAGACGACCACAAACTCTTCAACAGCTGGAAACCTACATCAGGCAAGAATGGGACCAAATTTCAACACCAGAACTCCAGAAACTCATAAACTCGATGCCCCTGACGTCTTCAAACTGTCTTGAAAAGAAGAGGAGATGCTACACCCACGGTAAAACATGCCCCCGTCCCAACTATTTTGAGACCTGTAGCAGGCATCACATTTGAAATGAGCTCATTTTGTGCATAAAAGTGTAATATTTCTCAGTTTAAACATTTGTTATGTTATCTATGTTTATTGTCTATGTTTTATTGTGAATAAAATATTGGCTCATGTGATTTGAAATTATTTTAGTCTTCATTTTATTCAAATAATTTTTTTTTAATTACATTAATTTAAATTAGTTAAATAATTAATTAATTTACTCTAGTAGAGTTGATATCAGTCAAACAATATTGCAATAAGTTAAAATAAATAATTAATAATGTGCGGTAAATTTACTTTTAAAGCGGTTCGTGAGCTGTGAAACCAAAATTCCCTTGATCTTTTGATACATAAGAGGTCATTGTATGATAAAAACATCCTGCAAGTTTCAGAACACAATCTTTCTCTTGAGTCTAAAAAACGCTTCTACTGAAGTCAATCTGCCAAAACGACAGCTTGTGAAATGTCTGGCTCTACGATGTAATAGTGTGGATAAACTTCCGCCTACGGCAGAAGATGATCAACGCTCTGCTTCTACATCACTGCCTGTTTAGCCCCGCCCACCGATTCACACTCAGGTTAATATAGAAAACAAACGAATAAAGATACCTCTGAAGACAACAAGATGCTGCTGCAATGCTGTCTTTGCATTGCCTTCCGTCTGTTCCCAACATTAGGAAAGAGTTGTTGAACTTTATTTTTCCATGCCACATCAGCAAGAACTTCACTTCATTTTACAGCAGATTTGTTTACAAACAAGGCACAATTCGACGTGGGATTTTCAGAAAGACTGAAAACTAAAAGACGATGCTGTGCGGCTATATTGGATTGGTTAACATGGTAAAACTGTGATTCTTAACACGTACTGCAGGAACATGGTGAAAACTGATGCCTTAACACGGCAGTATGTGCATGGTCTACACATACAAAGAGTCATGTTCAAAACTGACAAACAGTGCGTGGTGACATAGTGAAATTTCAAGCGTACCTTTTAAAACACTTTTGGCCCCTGTCTGCCTCCATAAGAGAGAAACACTGTCCTCTTCATTTTCTGTCACCGTTTGGCAATTTCCCACTCAAATGCTAAAATCTACTGTTTATAAATGTGTGGTGTATACTGTGGCTGTCCAACACATGTGAATATGAGGCATGCGACTGGGTGTGTGTTGCTAAGCATCGAGCTGTTGTATTCTTGCACTGCATCATTTCACACTGCACAAGTTTGTCCTGCTTCTGAGGAGGGTTTCATAACCCTGACCCTTGGTAATAAAAATGCGGTGCTAAGCCAATTCTAAAATAACGAGCCTGGAAATGTCCCTCTATCTGGGACTAAAAGCAGGATTCAGAATAATGATAGGGTTAATCGCTGTGTAAATAGCCATATAGAGGCCAAATATTAAAGAGACTTTGAAGCTTTTTTACTGTGTGCAGCCTTCGTAACACCCTAAAATCACTTCAGTAACCACTTAGCAACACCGTGCTATCATTTAGCACAGAGAAGCACAATCCATATTTTCAAACCATTTAAAAATCAAGATTATTTCTATTAAAGTTGTGTTTTATTCAGCCCTCTCTTGTTTTTATCTAGCCCACTCCAACTCTTCCACTGACAGCAACCCACATGCATAAAGCAATGCTTCCCTCTTCTCTATTCATCTGTTATGTATGGAATCTCTCTCATTCTGTCTCTCTGGAGAAGCGGTGACTTGCACAGACTAGCCAAATGTTATTGGGCCTCCGGTTCTGAAGGGCCCCTTTTTGTTTTTATTTTTTTTGGCTAGGCAATAATTCTTGATATATTTCCAGCCAGACTGATGCAGTGTTTACAAACACACTCGAGCAATGCTTTCCCACAGCACATGAAGGATGCTGATCACGGTGAATTTGTACGCTGCATCTGAGTTCACTGAAACGTGACCTGATTTATGGCTTCAGGCCGCAGATAACCTGCACTGCACAAACCTGATTGTTATGCACTGATTATTTTAGAGTCACTCGCCCAAACTGATAAAGTCCAAGAAGTCATGCAGTAAACACTATGTAGGCACTCGTTGCTTAAAGATCAAAATCCAGTTCTTTTTTTTTTGTTCTGAGTTAACGATTTGTGCAAATTTCTATTAAATTCTATGAAAATTTTAAAAAATGTATACATTTTTACAGAAATATTAAACAGCATAATTTTTTTTTAGCATTGATAGTAATAACAAATATTTCTGAAGGACCACGTGACACTGAAGACTGGAGCAATGGCTGCTTACAATTCAGCTCTGTCATCACAGCAATAAATTACAATTAAAAATATAAAAGTTATTTTAAATTGTAGTAATATTGCACAAAATTACTGAGTTTTGACCAAACAAACAAATTTAGCCTCGGTGAGCATTAGAGACTCATTTAAAAAAACATAAAAAAATCATACTAACCATAAACTTTTGAACACACATAAAATCTCCACACATCTCAGTTTTTTATATTTCATTGAAGAAGAAAAAACACTATTGATATTGATTTGCAACTACACATGAGTGAAGAACAGTATTAAAATTTTTGCGCAGACTTTTCCTTGAACGACATTCATGAAAGAATTCAGCTACGGATAAATCTTTGTAAACTATAGAAAAAGTGACCCTAAACTGAACCCAAACTTTGGATCCATGAAGACTGAAGAACCCAGAAAAAAGCCTTAAAAGTTCTGCTGCCCTAAATTTGACACAAATGTATAACTCCTGAAGCCTGCACAATTAGCGAGCCTTCTTTAAAAGCTTTTGTCACTCATGCATTTTTAATGTTTAAGTTGGCGGCCTCTCCATATTTAACAGTGTCTGCTCTCATCCTTTGTTTTGTATTAGATGCACATGGGCGAGGTGGGGCCTCCCCCTCTGTGTTTTGAGGGGTGACAGTAACCAAACAAAGCCCCCTGTCTCTCAGGCTGATGTCATTTTGGGTCCCCATCCCCAGCATGGGCCAGGAGTGTGTTTATGTGGGTGTATTAAACTTTCGCATGATTCATGGGAGCTGTTTGGAAGCATCCATGCATTGAGACAAATATGTGTGTGTGTGTGTGTGTGTAGTGTGTGTGTGTGTGTTGTGTGTGGGGGGTGTGTATAGTGTTGTGTGTGTGTGTGTGTGGTGTATAGTGTGTGGTGTGTGTGTGTGTATAGTGTGTGTGTGTGGTGTGTGTGTATAGTGTGTGTGTGTGTTATTGTGTGTGGTGTGTGTTGTTGTGTGTGTGTGTGTGTGTGTGTGTGGGTTGTTGTGTGTGTGTGTGTGGTGTGTGGTGTGGTGTATATGTGGTTGTGTGTGTGTATAGTGTGTATGTGTGTGTGGTGTGTGTTGTATAGTGTGTGTGGTGTGTGTGTGTATGTGTGTGTGTGTGGTGTGTGTATAGTATGTGTGTGGTGTGGTGTGTGTTGTGTATAGTATGTGGTGTGTGTGTGTGTGTGTATAGTGTGTGTGTGTGTGTGTGTGTGTGTTGTGTGTGTATGTGTGTGTGTGTGTATGTGTGTGTGTGGTGTGTGTGTATAGTGTGTGTGTGTGTGTATAGTGTGTGTGTGTATGTGTGTGTGTGGTGTGTATGTGTGGTGTGTGTATAGTGTGTGGTGTGTGTGTGGTGTGTGTGTATAGTGTGTGTGTGTGTGGTGTGTGTGTGTGTGTGTGTGTGTGTGTGTGTGTGTGT
>QVTF01006586.1:15000-37301 GCA_003573665.1 Oxygymnocypris stewartii | reverse complement strand
TTTCAGATTTTTTATGCTTGTGATGATTGACTGTGCAGAACTGACCACCATAATGCTGTGTGTTCAGAGCTGTTGCTAGGGCATCGCTTTGCAGATTTTTGGCTGCATGAATATCCTGCTTTTTAACTGAATGAAATACGTGAATCGCCCTCATTCAGCTCACTGTCGCTCCCTTGACTTGACACACACACACACACACTCTTCTCTTTGTGTGTTCAGAGCCTTACGCTGCACTCCCATTTGTCACTGTCAGGTTTAGACTGATCTTTGCTCACACTCACACACACACACACACACACACACACAGTGAGACTGCATGTGTGCGTTTAGCTCTTGTAATGAGACCAATTTATCATGTGTAAGTGTTGCCTGCACCTCCTAGCAGTTTTCCCCAATCACAGAGAGATGGAGGATAGTGTATGGTGAGATGTACTGTGCTCACCTCAGCTGTGTGTGTGTGTGTGTGTGTGTGTGTGTGTGTGTGTTGTGTGTGTGTGTGTGTGTGTGCAGGTGATCTCTCAGTTGAGGATTCTGAGCAGGTCTGTAGCAGCCGGCTCCAAATTCGACCGAGAGATCTGGTCTAACGCTCTCTCACCTGTGCTCAACCTGTGGAAACGTCTCAACCAGGTAACTCATCTGCATTTTAGTGTCATAACATAATTGTATACATACAGAGGTTCTCATAAGTTTTTCAGCCTGGTTCTCATAAGAGCACCTGGAGATTTGGTTTGGTCCTTACACTGCACATAGTGTGACACATTAAATATACTGTAACTATAAAAATACATTAATAATAGTGATGATATTATTGCACTTTTAGTTAGTTTTTATTTCATAAAATAATAAACAAAATAATAATGTGTATAATAATACTATTATATTTTAAAATAAAAAGGGAATATTAAAAACAAATCAGGGCTCTAGACTCATTCTTCCCACTGGTCGCACGTTTGCGAGTAACTTTCTCAGTTGGTCGCACGAGAAAATCATTTTGCTACAACATGGGATTAATCAATGCATGCTGATTAACTTTTATCATAGTTTTTAGATATATGGTAACAAGTGGTCAACATTTAACCCATTCTTTTTCATCTGTATTATTTGTGATGTAAATGTTGTGAACAGGAATTCCTCTTTTGCTATGTTATAAGCTGAGCTTTTGATCTTGGTGTCATGTTTTGCGAGAAAGTTAATAAAAATTTTTTTGCTTATACACCTTTCACTTTTTAAGACTTATACAAAAGATGGATTCATTGTTATTCTTAATTAAATAGCACAACAATAATAAAACATTAGGCTATAATGACAAACTAGCTTACATAACGTTTATTAACAAAAACGAATAAGACGAGGCATGACATACATCACATGCTGAGACTAATAAATTACAAAATGTTAGCAAACACTGAGGAATCAAATAAATAAAAAACATAACAATTAACGAAGGCTTCATAGTGTAACGTGAGGTTAACAGCAAAGAATAGAAGCTTTTCAAAATGAAAACAAAAAGTATGATTAAATTGGCTGTCAGTGGCAAGACTTGCATGTTTTTTCCCACAAGAATACCAACATGTTCACCTTCTCTGTCTTTTATTTTACCGCCATCGTTTCCTTTATGTTAAAAAAGAGGGAGCCTATTACCCCTGTGTTAGCGTCACTTCACTGGTTACCTGTTAAATTCAGAGTTGATTTTAAGGTTTTAGTTTTTGTTTTTAAAGCACTTCATGGTCTTGCTCCAATTTATATTTCAGATCTTCTTCATTTCTATTCTCCTGTGAGAACGCTTAGATCATCTTCTCAGAAGTTACTAATTGTTTCAAATCTAAAGGGAACAGAGCTTTTTCAGTCTTGGTCCTATGCTCTGGAACTCCTTGCCTTTATCCATCAGATCATCCCCTTCGTTATCTTCTATTAAATCATTTCTTAAAACATACCTTTTTTCTCAGGCTTTTGTTTAATTTGAAATTACTTTTTGTTTGTTTCTGTTTGTTTCTTTCTTTGGTGATGTTTTGTATTATTTTTTGTATCATTTAATGGTTTTAAATTGTAATATTGTCTTAATGCTTCTGTTAGTTGGTATGTCTGATGTCTTGGCTGTGCAGCTCCTTGGTCAGCACTTTTTGCTTTTAAGGTGCTATATAAATAAACTTGACCTTATGTCATGGGCGTAACCACCATATACTTTGGGGGGGACATGTCCCCCGCAATATTGGAAAAATACCAATCTGTCCCTCCCAATAATAGGCCTATATATTGTAATATGTGACATATGATATGCCCTCCTTTTATGAACCCTGGTTGTAGCCTAGTGGATCTGTTGTTATTTCCGATTTACTTTCAATTTAGGAAAAAACAGGGAAACAAAACTGTGTGACCACCCCCCCTCGATTGTACACTTGGTTGAGCCCGTAAACGCCGGCTCGCGGCATCGTTTGAAAAACCCGCTCAGTCCGACTGTCACTGGTGCTTAAATGAAATGAAGGTAGGAGCTAAAAGAAAGAAGCAGGACGAACAGGCGGACATTCGCCTTTTTTCAGACGGTAAGCAAGTAGACACCTAAAAAGTAGCGCCATGGTCAAAAATATCGCGGTAATTTTTGAATAAATGTGAAAAAATAGCAGGTTTAAACGGCTCAGTATTATAGCTAGGTAGCTAGCATGATACCCTGAAAATAGGCTGAATAATGAACTGCTGGAGTCACAGACCAAGGAGTTCCCGCTCTTCCCACTCCATTGATAAGCCTCTATTCATCCGTCGATGGCCTGGCCTGTTTGTTTTTACGATCTGATCCGCGACTGAACTTAAAAAAATATATCTGGGGGAGGGCTCACATTTGGACCCCCCCCCCCAATATCTATACCATGGTTACGCCCTTGACCTTATGTTCGCATCATTTTTGCCGTGTGCTGCGCGCGCCTTTGCGCTCGTGCTGACGCGGCGAGTATAAACCAGGCTGTACACCTGGAGCGCTCGCACTGAAAGCACCTCTGTCACTCTCTTCACGTAATCGGTGAAATCTGGAGCAGCTCAAACCAAGCACTCGCACAAATACGACACGTCAAATTTGACCTCGCACATTCTCAAAACATTGTCACAAATGCGACCATTTTGGTCGCAGTCTAGAGCCCTGCAAATACAATTATTTTATAGTAAATTAATACAATTTTAAAGTTAACTTTTTTCTTTAAATATAAATTTTCATAATTTCCAAACTTAAAAGTCATCGAGCTTTTATTTTGGCGGATTCCCGGCAAGTAAATATAAAAATCTATGCGTTGCCGAGTGAGTGAAGCACGTCAGTGAATGAAATGTCAAAGTTTTGCACTGAATGATGCTTTCAGGTTGAATAGAAATCTTGTACATTACAGTTTGTTGATCTAAAATGTTAATAGTGCATTAACATCTGTCAACCATGTCGGTACTCAAATGAGCTTTCTGAACTTATTTACACATCGCAGTTTTTATTTCGGTCGCACATGCTCACCTACGTACAACTTATGTGCACCCCTGTATAGATTTTTTATATAATTTAATTATATATATATATTTAGTAATTGTTTTAATAAAAGAAATTGTCCAATTAGTCCAGGTATAATGTTTATTATATTATTTGCACCATATACAGCTGAATTTTTTTATATAAATTATATATTTTTAAATAATAATAATTTATTGTTTATGATAATTATTTATTGTTTCAATACTATTGATAATTAAATAAAAATGTATGGTAATTCATCATTTATTTTCCTTCTATTTTTGTGGTGTTGTTATTGTAAAGTAAAACTGTTAAAAATGGATTTCAGTCATTTTAAATAAAAACAAATATTATTTTCAAATTAGAAATGTTGCCTTATCAACTAACTGCAATAAATATGTTTACATTGAAGTACTAAAAATATATATTTATTAATATCTAAATATAACAAAAAAATATTAAATAAAAGAGTGAAAAAAATCTACAAATAACTAATTCTAAATACCAATAAATATTATAATAGTATATAAATATTGCAGGGGCCTGCACACAGAAAGCTGGTTTAGCTGCTAGCCAGGTAAGATTCAGTTTAGTTTGCGCCCACTCTGGGTTTTAGGTACCATGACAGCGGTTTGGCTTTAGTAACTCATGCACCACAGCTAACCTCGAGGGAGGTTATGTTCATGTGTTCCTGTGGCTCAGTGGTAGAGCATTAGCAGCGCAAAAGGTTGTGGGTTCGATTCCCAGAGAACACACATACTGATAAATGTAAAGCCTGAGTGCACTGTAAGTCGCTTTGGATAAAAGCTTCTGATAAATGCATAAATGTGAATGTAATGTTCTGGTTTAGAGATCTCAAACCGAAATTTGACCAATCAGCTTCAAGCAAAGTCTCTGATGCAATAAAGCCACACACAAGATAATCATCTGATTATAGAGATGATTATTTACTTCGATTTTAAGGTTTTATACCTATAAATACATCAGCTCTATAAACTAACTGTGCAACTTTTACTTGCACCTATTTGGTGAGATGTTTTCTTTAAGTTTTCGTTTCATGATCGTGCTGTGTAAATGCGTCTAAAATCTTCATGTTGTCAATCTTTTTATCTTCACACTGACTCTCTCACAAGAAGTGAATCACAGTTTCAAGGCATGTGATTGGCTGCTCATTACTGATGTCACTTTCACGTGCACGCGCTTTATTAACTCAGGATCAAGCCTGAGTTGACAGAAAGTTGATGATCAGCTTCATGGAACCAACAAAGCCGGTTTGGTTTGGTTTTGTTAACTCAAAACTAATCCTGAAACCCTGAGTTTGTTCAGCCACCATCATGGTACAGGCTCCAGGTGTTCACAGCTGTTTTGTGTGCAATAGGCATTAAACAGTTTGTGGGCGTATCCTTAAGGCTGAGTCTAGATTTTGATTGGCTCTTGCCTCTTTCTCAGGGTTCCTCATTGATCCATCAGAAGGTGGCTCCGCCCAGCGAGGGCGTCGGCTCTCCCGTTCTCTCATTCATCCAGCTGGAGCAGTTTAATGGGGTGCGATTGGTCCAGAGCATTCACCAATCGCTGGCCTCGCTCAGTAAGGTCATCAGAGGGACGTCCCTCCTGACCGCTGACGTACACAAACTGGCCACCGCGCTTCTGAACCAGGAGGTAAGAGTGAACGCCTGCACCTGCTTGATTAATTAAACATTACAGCATGATAGGCTGGGCTAAATGACGTTATATAGTGATTACACCGTATCATATTTGCTGAATGAATTCCAATATTTGTTTCTTATTTTGTTTTGTCCAAAATAGTCACTTTCGGTCTCCAAATAACTATTTGTTCAATTCTCGGCCCATTTTCACACGCATTCAATTATTTTATGCCTAATCCTGAATTCAAATGCAGAAATGTTATTGCGTGATCTTGGTGTTTTGTATAACATCTCTTTGGTTTTTATTCATTTTCATTTCAGTAAATATATTTTTATCGAAAACAACAGAGGTTCATGACATCGTATAGGTAAAGATGAAACAGTATTGCAGAAAAAAAGATGTTACAAAATTGTATATATATATATATATAATCCGTTTTTGGTTTAGTAATTTTGTTGTTTGTTCTTGTCTTTTTATGTTAATTTGTTTATTAATTTTATTTCAGTTTCAGACTATTTTCATTTCAGTCCATTTTCTATATTTAATTACATTTTATAATATTTTATTGATTTAATTTTGATTAATGTAAATGTATTTGTTATATTTTTCACTTTAGTTAACAGTAACAACACTGGTTCTTGACATCTTGTGGGAAACGACACACATACAAACAGTATTTTATTGTATTAAAGAAAAGAAAAAATGTAGCAAAATTCTACTGGTTAGGGGGGGGGGGGATAGACATTGAAATGAAATAAAAAAAAAAATGGTTCAAGTTTTAGTAATTCTGTTGTGTGTTTTTGTACATTTTTATTATTTTTTAGTTCTTTTTTTAGTTTTTTATCTTAGTTCTTTTTATTTTCTATTCATTTTATTTAAGTTTTAGTAATTTAAATTATTCTAAGTAAATAAAAAATGTGCACTGCTTTTCTTATATTAATAAGTGCATGAACGCTGAAATATAAAAATGTATCTATTTTGTGGGAAAAAACTGTGATTTTAAGTTTTATAGATTTTTTATATATTTTTACTCAGCATAAAATTAAGCAATATTAGGCCTTTGTTTAAATCAGCAGCTCTTTGTTTTCGGGGTAAGGGCAATGTAATCGTTTGTTTCTGTCTCTCAGTGTCCGTTGAGTTGGCAGAATAAATGGGAAGGCCCTGAAGACCCGATGCAGTATCTACGAGCCGTCGTGTCCCGAGCGCTGGCCATTCAGGTAAACAAACGTCTGCTGTTGATCCAGAGGTCCTGGAATGTGTTTGACCTCCTCCAGGTGTTCTTGAGTTTGTTTAGCCGTGCCTATGGGAGCGTTATGATCCTAGAATGCGGGAATGCCACGAAGGAAACATGCCGTGTTTGTTTAGGATGCACCTGGCCTTATAAATGTCTCGCATACTTTCCTGCTGTAACTGAGCGATCATCTGACCTCAGGAGTCTCTGGAGATGTTTGCCCGTACGGGTCTCCTATCAGACGCCGCCGCGTGTTGTCGAGGCGTCTGTGGTTGTTTTCCGAGCGTTGGAATGTGACTCAGTGACTCATCTGATGATATGAGGGTATTTCCATGCTTTTATGGGCTTTACTCTCTTTTGTGCTTTGGCTAAAAGCGCTTTGTGAATAGCAGCCCTGCCATAATTCCAGCTCTGTCCCGCTTCTGATAACACCGGGTCAAAGCGCTCTGATGCCCGTGTTTCAGTGTGGTTTGGTGATTGAACAACTATGAACAGGGCTCTAGAGTGCGACCAATTTGGTCGCACGTGCGACCTAATTTCTCAAGGGTGCGACTAAAAAAAAACTTTAGTCGCACTGGTGCGTCCAGCCATTCGAGAAAACAAAACAAAAGTCTCCGCGACTCAGAAAGTCTCTCTGCTGTTCGACAACAGACACGTTAGTCTCATATCGTGGTCTAAACCAATCAGAGATAGTGAAGGGCGGACCCCCCCTCTGATTGGCCGTGGTCCAGATATTCCTGTATTGGTGTGTGTGTGCGTTTGAAGATGCGTGTGCTGCTGCTGTCAAACACAGAGAGAGGTTAGTAGTAGAGATGCACGCAGCTCTTTCTCTGAATCTGCTCTATTCAGTGAATGTCTGACAGTCCCTCCAGGATTATGCGAGCTCGTGAAATTTATCGCAAAATCAAGCAAACTCCGCTATTTTCCAAATTGCCGCAGATTTTGCGCTTAGACGCGTCTTGTGACGTCATCGCAATGCGCATTCAGTCAAAGAAAGGTTGTTTCTCAGTTCCAAAAATGGAATGAACAGCTTTGCGTTCTCTTCATGCCCGATGTACAAGAGCTACATCGGACAAACGAACCGAAAGCGGACGAATCCGTGCTACTCGTTTGGGCTACAGACCGTTTATCTGCTCGGACCGGAGCCGCGGGCTGCTTCTCGATCACGCGACACCGTTATACACGGCGCTGGGAGAGATACAGTGAATAAAGAAGAATCAATAACATCTCTGTCAGATCTTGGTGAGAACCTTCAAATTCGGCACAGAATTATGTTAAAGCTACAGACATCAGAACAAACGCCACTGATGTGGAAACCAGGATAAACATTGTTCAATAAACACATCTCCACCATTCACCATGGATTTAATATAACTAACGTTACAGGAACAACTTGTGGCAGAAATGGTCTAATGTCTTAAACTGTTTTTAAATGCTTCACACAACTTTTCCCAGCACTTCAAAGCTTTAAGTATTACCGAATTTTAAAGTTATTTTTAATGTGATGACATTATTTGTTCATCCTTCATAGGTTGCCCCATTTATAAAACTAAACGTTTCATAATGTAGGAAAGCAAACACTTATTTAAAAATAAAAAATACATTAAATACCACTATTAGATGGCTGCAGAGAAGTACTTATAGGCTTATCAGCCATTTCCACTCCCTAATATATATATATATTATATATATTATTTATTAAATTATATTTAGACATTATGAATGACATTGATAAAAGTTCATTTTGAACTGCATCTCAACTCCCCAGACAGCACAAGTATATCTGTAAGACGTCTGCTAAAGATCTGGGAAACATCTGCTGTAATCTGATAAACGTCTCAGAAGCAGTTTTAACATGCATTTAATAAATCTCTATTTGATATTTACATCTACTGGAAACATATTAGAGACGTATTGCAGATGAGCAAACACACTTAAAAATACCTCTTGAATATGTAAATGTAGACATCTCTGAGATGTACATGTGTGATTAGGGTGAGTGCTTTACTGTCAGGTGCTGGTTCTGTAGGACTTAAAGGCACTGGTGCTGGTGTCCTTAAATGCTAGTCTGGAGCCCTACAATGGTTCTCGAAGTTAGAAAAGTCATAACAATATTAGAAGAATGTTGTATGTGGTATATTTTGAAGGATTTTTTAATAGGTTTAAGGGGAGGGTTTGAGAAGCACTGCACTAGAGCATCCCTTCATTCAGACACAGTGGAAGATCTGATCAGAATCAGTGTAGAGGGTCAAGTCTGGAAGATGTTGATGTTAGAGACAGTGTGTCCAGCTGGTTTAGCCGAGGACAAACTACAGGAGTTGGCCACCCGAGGGGCATGTGACTGCAATGGAGGATAGTCCATACATTGAGCCATGAGATGTTCAGTTTGACAGCCTTAAAACAATTAATTTAGATGTTCTTTTTATTTAATTTATCTTGAGATGTTTTTAAGTTTAAATATTAGCTCAGTGAAGCACTTTAAGCACCATCACTTTTTCAGTAAGTTAACGTTCTTTATTTGAAGCACAATTCTACAAGAAAGGTATGTTGACCTGATTGTTAGTTAATCGTTTACTAGTAAATATTGCCTTTATGAAAATGTGGGTGCACCTAACTTTTGTGCCGGTGCACCTAAGAAAAAAAGTTAGGCGCACCAGTGCACCCAGTGCAAAAAGTTAGTCTAGAGCCCTGATGAAGCATTCATGTAGCCTTACAAAAATGTGGGTGTGGGTGTGTGATCATATAGATAGATAGATAGATATACAGACAGAGAGAGAGAGAGAGAGAGAGAAACAGACAGACAGATAGATAGATAGATAGATAGATAGACTCATGCACTTGATACACTGACCTTGAGTGCAGGAAGGAGGAGGAGCTATGTGGCATGAATATTAAAGACATCAGACAGGGACTCATGAATAATTAATGAGCGCAGCAGCATCACCTGAGGGAGAGTTGGTTACAGCTGAACACACACACAAACAGCAGCGTGTGTATTATCATGTACATTAATCACACGAGCTTCGTGTAATGTTGTGCTGGTGTGTGTATATGTGATTATGGGAATCTGTCTGTTTAGAGTTAGTGCTTCTGAAAATCCAGCCTGCTGTAAACACTAAAGCAGTGAATGTGAGCAGATGTGCGCAGTGTTTGTCGTCTGCTGATGTGTGTGTGTGTAGAACTGTGTGAGCGAGACTTCTAGATACAGAGAATCTCCAAAATCACCCCGTATGATGTGAGGCTGAAATCAGAATATATATTTTGCATAAAGAAAAATTAAGTCTGTTTCAGAAACATTAAGATTTGTGACTTTTTTCATTTCACATTTTCCCCTCCAAATTCTCCTTCCTTAGTGCAGATCTTTTTGCTGTTAAATAATAAACTTAATTTCTAATTTGTTTTATAACAGCAATGTTTTTATGTTATACATTTAAAATGATAATGATTATAATTAGTTGTATTATATATTGTTAGTAGTAGTATTAATAAAATAATAAAAAAATAAAATGTATCGGCCTACTTCGTGATAGTATTTGCAGTATTTTATTTAAAAGGATATTTTTCTGATTTAAAAATATTTTATTACAGTATTTTACTATAATGCAGTAGAAAATTAACTGTATTACATGTATTGCTATTAATGTAGGAATAATGAGAATTATATATATATATAAAAAAGATCTGATATGATAGCCTTCATATTTTTTGATGCAGAATATATGTATTTTCTTTAGATTTTGTGGTGAAATGTGACGTGGACATGTTTTGGTGATGTTCACTGCTCTTAGTTGTCCAGTCAGAGTCCGAGACGAGAGCGGGAAACGAGCCACACCTGTCACGCGTGTCCGATCCGATCTGATCTGATCTGAGTTAGTTTGACTGAAGTTAGTCCTGCAGAGCGAGCCGACAGAAACACTCCTCGTGATGAATGTGTTTCTTCAGCTGGGCTCATGATGATGATGAAGGAGCACGGTTGAGTGAACTTGAGAGGGAGGATTCAGGTGAAGGAGCGTCAAGAGCTTTACAATATTGAAGCGATTCTGAGTTCAGACGTCCTCCACAGGTCTGAAAGTCTTGCAGTAGCAAAAACTGCATTTTAAGAGTCCGAAATGATCCTGAAAACTAGTGTTTTTTGTTCCAAGAAACCTTGACTAATATTTTAAGTGGGCCTTAAGGGTCAAATATGGTGCCTAAAATGATTCTAAAGCAGGTTTGTAGACACACAAACTGATGGAAAATGAAGTTCGTGGAGGTGCGAGTGCTGAGACGGACTGTAATGGACCTCGGGACGGATTCCTCATGTGTGCGCTCCTCTAACAAATAATTGAATGTTATCCGTCAGCGCTGTTATGACCCCCACCTGCTCCAGTGAGTCGAATTTCCACAGCAGCAGCTGTTTACAGTGAAATCTATTCCCGACGAACAGATCTGAGCACAACACACACCATACACACCGACTCTAATAAACATGTGTGTGTGAGAGCGTTTGTGGCTCGTGTTCTGCTCGTTCATGACCGTGGAAAACAATATCATCTGCACGTGTTTCTGAGTTCATTCAGTTGGAAATTGCAGAAATTCATTTACATTTTTGATGCAGATTGTTTGCTATTAGGATTATAACATAAATAAATGACTATTTATTTATAAAAAAAATGAATTAATCATTTTTTATAATTATATTTTTTTAGTTATTCAATAATAATATACAACACAGCTTAATAATATTTAAAATATTCATTCACTGCACTACTTTTTAGAATTTGGGGATTTTTTTTAAACAAACATTTATATTTTATTAGTCACGGATGCATTCAATTGATTAAAAGTGACAGTAAATATAGATATCTATAATGTTACAAAATATTTATAAAAATTAAATTATTTTGAACTTTCTATTCATCAAAGAATCCTGAAAAATAAAATGTATCACGGTTTTCCCAAAAATATTGTGCAGCACGACTGTTTTTAACATTGATAATAATCAGAAATGATTCTTGATCAGTAAATCAGTATATTATTATGATTTCTGAAGATCATGTGACACTGAAGACTGCAGTAATGATGCTGAAAATACAGCTGCGCATCACAGAAATAAACTACATTTTAACATATATTCACATAGAAAACAGTTATTGCAAATTGTAATAATATTTCACAATATTGCTGTTTGACTGCATTTTTACTCAAGCCTTTTTGAGCAGAAGGGAATCTAAAATCTTTTCTTTTTTTTAACATTACTTAAAAAAATATTACTACAGCAGTTGTGTATGTTGATTGTTTGTTGATGTCTTAAACACTACTGCTACTGATGAACATTAAGATACACATCTCTGCCGATCTGAAGCATGAAGATGAGACGCAGCAGGTGCGGGAAGAGATTTGATCTGTCATCACACACACTGATCTCCACGACCAATAACTGCTCTCTGTGTGTGTGTGTGTGTGTGTGTGTGTGTGTGTGTGTGTGTGTGTGTGTGTGTGTGTGTGTGTGTGTGTGTGTGTGTGTGTGTGTGTGTGTCTCTGTGTCTGTCTGTGTGTGTGTGCGTGCGTGCGTGCGTGCGTGCGTGTGTGTCTGTGTGTGTGTGTGCGTGCGTGCGTGTGTGTCTGTGTCTGTGTGTGTGTGTGCGTGCGTGCGTGCGTGTGTGTGTGCAGGGATGGGTGGAGCGGGCAGAGAGGGGCGGGCTGCTGTCGGAGATGCTGGATCTGTCGGAGCTCTTCCACCCGGACACTTTCCTGAACGCGCTGAGACAGGAGACCGCCAGGTGATGAACTGAACACACTTCAGGAGACTTATGTCAGAGTTATTGAACTTAACTAAAACTAAAGCCACAAAATAAACTTTGTTACTTGAAATAAATAAACTGAAAGAAAATCATTATTTTCTCATTACATTTAGTGTAACTTGATGTACTATATTAACTAAAGCTACAATGTAAATAAAAATGGAGAAAAAAATATATATACAAAAATACTAAACTAATACTAATGAAAAAAAATAGAAAAATAAAAATTCAGGTTATATTAATAACAGCTATATTAATATCTCAATGATACTAAATTAACTCTGCCTAATACATTTAAAGGAATAGTTAACATCCAAAATTAATATTTGCTGTAAATGTACTGAGCTACTGATCCTCAGGCCATCCAAGATGAGTTTGTTTCTTTGGGGAAATGTGTCACTGCATCATGAATGGGTGCCGTCAGAATGAGAGTCAGATAAAAACATCACAATAATCCACACCACTCCAGTCCATCAGTTAACATCTTCAGAAGACAAAACAAACAAATCCATCAAGAAGTTTTTAACTCAAATATGAGCCCATGATCCATAATAACACTTCCTCCGGTGAAAAAGTCAGGAGAGAAATCTGCACCGTTTCCAAGACAAACCGCTCTAAACAAATATGTGGGTTGATTTATATGTGAGACAGCAGGAGATGGACTTTTTTCACATACACCTGCTAAAATAAACGAGGTAATTTACCTAACAAACGTTTGCTGAACTAAACTTGGTTTACCTCAAATCACGTACAGCGGTAAACTCGTTTATTTCACATACACCTACTAAACTGAACCTGCGGTGTCTTACATAACAAACACCTGCTGAACTATCACCTGCACACCTGTTAAACTAAACTCCTAAACCTGTGACATCACATCCTCCTGCTACACTGAAATCAGCTCATCTACATACAGTAAACACGTTTAAAGCTACAGTAACACAAACAGCCTAAAGATTAGGATCTAAATTCCATGATTTACAATTTCATTTGTGTTTTAATGGTTTGATTCAATTTTAGTCATTAAACAGAATGTCTAATTACATGAATTCTAACCATTTCATAAAATCAATCTAGTTGTTATAGTAATGTTACTACTATTATTATTATTGTGAGAAGTACTTTTTGTGGTTTAATAATTACTGATGCTAGAATTGAATCGATTTACAACCCTTCTTTTGATTTATTCATTACAAATGTGCTAAATGCTATGAAATAAATTCCAGAAATCCTATTGTACTACCAGACGGTGAAATGATTATTAGAGCTAACATAATAAACTTCATGGGAATATAAAACGCTGTTTTAAGGGCTTCTTTCTGTCTCTCGTAGGCTGATGAGCTGCTCTATGGACAGTCTGAAGTTTGTGGCATCATGGAGGGGTCAGATCACTGACACTAAACTACAAGTGAAGGTACAGAAGCTCACGTTTAACAGGATTGAACTGAACTCTGCTGGGTCATGTTAACTAAACTCTCTCTCTGTCTGTCTGTAGGTTGGCGGCTTGCAGTTGGAAGGTTGTGTTTTTGATGGAAAGCGTCTGACTGAGAGCCATCATGAATCTCCCAGCGTGTCTGCCGTCCCTGCGTGTTACATGGCCTGGATCCCGCTGGTAACACACACACTTTATCCTCTGATTATGCTGATATGATGTTTCCAGCGAAGGCTGTGCATTATAGAGTGTGTGTGTCTGTGTGTGTGTCTGTGTCTGTGTCTGTGTGTGTCTGTGTGTGTGTGTCTGTGTCTGTGTGTGTGTGTCTCTGTGTGTGTGTGTGTGTGTGTGTGTGTCTGTGTCTGTGTGTGTGTGTTTCTGTGTGTGTGTGTGTGTGTCTGTGTCTGTGTCTGTGTGTGTGTGTCTGTGTCTGTGTGTGTGTGTGTCTGTGTCTGTGTGTGTGTGTTTCTGTGTGTGTCTGTGTCTGTGTGTGTGTGTGTGTGTGTCTGTGTCTGTGTCTGTGTGTGCGTGTGTTTCAGAGCGCCGTGGGAAGTTATTCTCTGGACGAGTGCATCTCTTTGCCCGTGTACAGCAGCGCCGAGCGTCAGTGTGTGGTGACAAACGTGCAGCTGCCGTGTGCCGGAGATCATGACACGTGGATCCAGAGCGGAGCGGCGCTCTTCCTCAAACAGCAGTAACACACACACACACACAGACACACACACATACACACAGACACACACACACACATACACCCCCCCCCCCCCACACACACACACTCACACACACACACACAATCCATTTATATGATCACACTACATGTCTTTGCTGAATGTGGCGGTGCTTTTGTCATGATCGCTGCACTAAAGCTGCTGTGAGACTGTAGTTTTTTATTCAGTCTTGTCGCAGGTGTTTATATTATTAAATAAAAGAGTTTTCATTAAGATCCAACACTCTCTCTATTTAATTTCAGTGTGATTTTGTACTTTATTGGCATGACAAAACTGTGCATATGTCGACGCTACTTAGCTTTGTACAGTGAGAAATCCCTGCAAATTTAACTCATTTAAAAAATAACCCCAAAGAAATCTGTTCTAAAAGATATAGAAAAAAAATACTCATAGTAGATAATCCAAATATTTAATACAATATTTTTCATGTAGCTGCCAAGGAAACTTTTCACATATTTTGATTTAGTTTAACTTGGCGTACTACAATAACTAAAGCTGAAAATTAAATAAAATTGAATAAAAGTTATATAGACATTAAAGATAATAATAATAAAAAACTTTCTTTGTATATTAGTTCTGTTTTTATATAGAATTTATCTATTTTATTAACTAAGGGATCATAAAAATGCATGCGATTGTTTATTTAGTACTGACCTGAACAAGATATTTCACATAAAAGATGTTTGCATGTAGTCCACAAGAGAAAATAATAGCTGGATTTATAACAAGGACCCGTTCAAAAGTTTACATCCCCTTAATTCTTAATACTGTGTTGTTGTCTGAATGATCCCCAGTTGTGTTTGTTTGTTTAGTGATAGTTGTTCATGAGTCCCTTGTTTGTCCTAAACAGTTAAACTGTCTGCTGTTCTTCAGAAAATCCTTCAGCTCTCACAAACTCTTTGGTTTTCCAGCATTTTTGTGTATTTGATCTCTTTCTAACAATGACTGTATGATTTTGAGATGCATCTTTTCACACCGAGGACAACTGAGGGACTCGTTACAACTATTACAGAATTACATTAAGTAAATTAAAGCAGTTTAACATAAGAACACAACATAACAAAATGTGGAAATAATTTTCATTTGATCTGGTTATAACACACTACTGTTTACAAGCTTTATTTTAGCGTACAGTCTGACAAACTGTTTAGTAAAAGCAGTCGTGAGTGTGCAGTACATTAGTATTCCAGTGAACACCTTTGACCCACACTCATGTTAAAGAGGTCACCTGGCCTCTGGATTCATCTGTACTGCAGCAGGTATGATGCGTGACCTTTGACCTCTGGGATGTGTGTGAGATCAGGATGCAGATGATGGGCGTTGTGTTTCTCCTCTGATCCTTCTTTTCCTTTACAGAGGAACAGAAACATCCTCAGTCACTCAGTACAGTGTGCCAGCTTTTGAAGTACCACAGTAACAGCAGGGTTTTTTACCGTGGTCAATTCATTATTACACATGGTACTATTTTCATACCAATTTAATTTTTTAGGCATGTGCCATGTAAATACCATGCCATGGTTTTCAGCCATCTGATACTATCACTCTACTACAGTATTGCTGTAGAGTTGTTTTATATGAAATGCTTGTCTGCAGTGTGTGTGTGTGTGTGTGTGTCAAGTAGCTGTGACGTCAGACCACACACACACACACACACACACACACACACACACACACACACACACACTCATTTAGACTGACATTATCCTGTTTCCGTGCCTCTTTTCTTGAGGGTGAGCGGTGCGATCTGATTAGTTGCCCTTTTGCTGGAGGCTTTTCACAAACACACACTTAGAGTTTTGGAGCTTCTTGACTTTTCAGATGGAGAGGCTTTTTATCCGCACATCAAAGGTCAATGTGTGTGTGTGTGTGTCTGTCTGTCTGTCTGTCTGTGTGTGTGTGTGTGTGTGTGTGTGTGTGTGTGTGTGTGTGTGTGTGTGTGTGTCTCTCTCTGTGTGTGTGTGTGTGTGTGTGTGTGTATGTGTGTGTGCGTGTCTGTGTGTGTGTGTCTGTGTCTCTGTGTGTGTGTGTGTGTCTGTGTCTCTGTGTGTGTGTGTGTGTGTGTCTGTCTGTCTGTCTGTCTGTCTGTCTGTCTGTCTGTGTGTGTGTGTGTGTGTGTGTGTGTGTGTGTGTTTATGTGGTTTATTAGGACATAAATTTGTATAATGACAATGGTTTGACATAGGTATTACAAGAAGGTGATTTATGAGGACATTTTCAGTGTCCCCATAATTCAAAATGCTTATAAATCATACAGAGTAAGTTTTTTTGGGGAAAGTAGAAATGCACCATCTCCTGTGAGGGCTAAGTTTAGGTGTAGGGTAGGTGTAGGGCAATAGCACATACAGTTTGTACAGTATAAAAACCATTACGCCTATGGAAAGTCCCCGTAAACCATAAAAACCAACATGTGTGTGTCTGTGTCTCTGTGTGTGTGTGTGTGTGTGTGTGTATCTGTCTCTGTGTGTGTGTGTGTGTCTGTCTCTGTGTGTGTGTCTCTCTTTGTGTGTGTGTGTCTCTGTGTGTGTGTGTCTGTGTCTCTGTGTGTGTGTGTGTGTCTGTCTCTGTGTGTGTGTCTCTCTTTGTGTGTGTGTGTGTGTGTGTGTGTGTGTGTGTGTCTCTGTGTGTGTGTGTGTGTGTGTGTGTCTCTGTGTGTGCTCTTTCTGAGCGCAGGTCTCTGTCTTCTGTTCTCACACACAATCAAACTGCAAAACAGGAAACAGAGCAGAGGAATGCCGTGTGTTAGGAAACCACAGACCCGTGGGCCGAGTGTGTGTGAGGTGATTTTGATTGATTTTCTTCATTAATTTCCCTCTTCCTGTCATAGTTCATTTTTCTCGTGGCTGTCTGTCAGCAGACGCCCGCAGCGCCTCTGATTTAAATACACCACAGAGACTGTGAGTGTGTTCAGAGCAATCATCCATCACTCACCTGAACGTCGTTCTATAGCACAAAAGATGATGATGAGCAGAATGTTCACGCTGCTCTCTTTCATCCTGAAACTGAAGCTCAGCATCGTTCATGTTCCTCAAAGAAACTCCTACAGGTTCATGCCGGTGAGAAGATGATCAGATCTGTCGTTTGATGTTTAGCTGCAGGATCTTTATGAATGTTCACAGATGGAAAGAAAATGAGAAATGAGGAGAGAAAGACGAGTTAGATGAACGCTGTCTCTGTTTTAAGATGGAGAGAGGATGCCATCGTTTATTTAGGATGTGAGATTGTGAGCAGTATGTACATTTACTCGAATACATCTTCTTTAATGGCATGAAGGATTGCTTGAAGAACCTTCAACACCCAAGGAAACGTTATTACACAAAATTCTCTATAGCAGAAAAAAGTGCTTCAGATTATTCACATGTTCTTTACACACAAAAACATGGTATTTCCATGACTAAAGAAAAAAGGTATTTCTATTGGAAATGGCATGATAATTCCATGGTAAATGAAAAAAGTAAAAACCTGGTACTTTTATGTAAGTTATAGCTGAATAAGTTGAAATCGTTCTTTATAGCGGAAAACAAGTTCTTCAGATTATTCAAATGTTCTTTACACTAAAGGTGCACATTTTTTATGTTTTATTTATATTTTATATATTTAACATTTATATATTATATATTTATTTATATTTTTTTGACAAGGGAATACATTTAGCTGTAGAAAACAATATATTATATTAATATCATATATAAAAAATATATTGTTTACATTTTTTACGTGGCATTTATATTTTAATATTTTATCTATAGTTTATCTTTTGTGTATACATTTTTTTATTTTAGCTTTTTTTTCAGTCTAATACCATGTTGTTGTTTTTTTTAATACTTGTAATGTGATTGTATCAGATGGTAATACTATGGTATTTTATAATTTATATAATAGTAGCAATTTATGTGAGGTTTTTAAAATAATAACATGTACAATGATAATATATTTATAAAATAAGGTGATTTTTATTTCATGCTGAATTTAAGAGTTCATTTATCACATGACCTCGTTATGTGCATGTTTTAACACCCTCTAGTTTTGATCTCAGAAAGGAAATATTATTTGACATTTTTAAGGCATTGATTTTAAATTTTAATGTCTGAACTTTTGGCCGTCCGATCAAATAATGAGTTCAGATGAACAAACCCTGGAATCTGCTTCCTGGAAATCCATCACAGTGCAGAAGTAAAAAGCCGTTTCTTGTAGACTAATGAATTCTTCAGCATAAATGTGTGTGTGTGTGTCTCTCTGTGTGTGTGTGTGTGTGTGTGTGTGTGTGTAATGTGTCTCACGGGGCCTGATGTGAGTGTGTCATCACCCCTCGCACATTTTATCGCTCCATCGCTGCTGATTTGATGCAATGCTGATGAAATCTAAGGCACACTTGCTCTGGTGATGTAAACGGGTGAAAAGCGCACGGCACACACACTTTCACTCTGGCTGAAACGGCTGAACTGTGCAAGCGACCTGCTGTAGAGTCTCAGATGAATGTTTAATGTGTGTGTGTGAGTGTGTGCGTGTGGTGGTGTGTGTGCATGCGTGTGTGTGTGCATGTGGTGGTGTGTGTGGTGCGTGTGTGTGTGTGTGTGTGTGTGTGTGTGTGTGAGTGTGTGTGCGTGTGGTGGTGTGTGTGTGTGTGGTGTGTGTGTGTGTGTGTGTGTGTGAGTGTGTGCGTGTGGTGGTGTGTGAGTGTGGTGGTGTGTGTGCATGTGTTTGTGTGCGTGTGTGTGTGAGTGGCAGCGTGCAGCCGTTATGTGACAGTCTCCACCCCCGCTGCTTCCCTCCAGAGGTCAGAGGTCACCTGACTTTCACATCCACCCACACCTGACCTCATTTTCTCCATCTGTCTGTGGCGACCAAAGAAACACCGCAGTCATTCATCTGAAAATATTACAGTAGCATTTCTCTCATCTTCTCATGTGGCAGAGGAAATATTTCTTACTCAATACTTATAAGCACATGCACAAGTTCTAATTAAGTCCTTAAAGTTCAATACATCAGCAAATCAGATGCTGTTTATTACCTCTGAAAATAATATAGACTCATATCAGTTTATAAAGACAAGCAAAAAACATGGGGAAGTGTAGAGCAGATTGTTTTAGTATTTTGAATTATGTCTATTTTAATTTTCATTTGAGATGATTTTGTTGCTTTTGCCCTTTTTGTCAGTTTTATATTCATATATGACGAGATCTGATGCAAGAGCATACGAGCCTTTTGAAATGTTCTTCTAAAATGAGCATTTGTGATATTCTGAGACTGTGTTCATTTATCTCTCTTTCGTGGCACTTCATTGACGTTAAAGTGAAATGACTGAACACTGGAGTAAACGCTCATTTCATCTGAGCTCTTCATCAGTTCAGCTCAATAAAAACATATGAAATATATATATAATAAAACATTTCATTTCAGGTAAGATGTTTTTATGGTTTTAGTATTGGTTAACTATAATAACCCTGCAACTGATATAAAACAAAAGTGAAGCTTGTATTTTTGTGCAAGCGCGTATATTAATTATTCCATGCTAAATTAATATTTAAGATATAAAGTGTCTTAAACTCCACCAGTACTGATTGTGCATATTTATTACACGCTGGAGATGCATAATGATGATGTCAGATTCAGGTCATTATCATTTACTAAAATTTAAAACAAAAGCAATACTTAAAATATCTAATAAATATTAACTTGATAATATAAAAAAACTAACTTAGTTTTATTTCAATTTCATTTAAAGTTGAAGTACTAGCATAAAACTTAAAAATTATAAAGACATTAAAAGATCAAATGAGAAAACAACTACATTCTTACAACTTTAAAATTGTTTTGTGCAAGATAGCAATATAATTTAGTTTTTTACTATAAAAAAAACAACAAAATGATGAATACAGACTGCATCGGGTTGTGAATATTATTCATTTATTATAAGTGTGATAAACTGAACTGGTATATCATTTACAATACTGTTGTAGGCGTATTTTGCACATGCAACTTTATAGTTTATTGGGAAACAAAAATAATTTATTTCATCTAATTTACCGGCAACCATGTTTTTAAGTGCATTTTGAAACATCACGAGAGGGATAGATGGATTCATCTTTACGCTCACTTGAGGTGGTTATTGACGTATGTGAAAAAGAGTTCATGTGAATAATGTTTAATAGAAATTCTTTTTTTTGGGGGGGGGGGGGGTAATTTCTTTACTGATGATACTAGGTTTCCAATCCCACCGTCGTCTGCTCAAACAGCATTGCTAACGCACCTAGGGTGAAATCCTAAAATGGGCCACGTTTTGGTCAATTACTTATAATGCCATCAAATAAGCTGAGATCTAATGATATTCTTATAAATTAGCATGGGGTCTCTTAAATATATTCATTTTTTTGACTGTTTAGATTTTGTGTGGATACATATCTAGGCCTATAAACCTATTTTCACCCTCAATTTGTGTCTAAAAGTATGTGTACGCGCAGCCCATTTTAGCTTAACCAGCCATTTCTACCTAAAGTGACCTTTTTCACAAAAATCTAAGTTTGTTTTATAAATTCACTTTTTTTATTTGAAAGAGCATGTCAAAACATTGTTCATAAACTTTGCTTAGTTGGTAAGCTTACTTAGAATAGCTTTAAGTGCCCTTATTAGTGATGAATGCATTTCTGTGACGAGCTTCATGTAACAGTCTGCTCTGCCCGCCATAAATACAAATGATTGTTACATCAACATTGCACGAGCAGTTTTGTGATTTTCTGTAAAAATGTAAAGAGATATGATGCTACAACTTTATTTGACTTCAACCTATTTCATTTTTATTTTTTTGGTGGGGGTTAAAGAAGTTAACGTTTAAGAAACTGATATAAATTCTACACAATTCTGTTATTTTAGTGGCTTTATAAGACGATACATGTTGAAAACGGTCGGGCTGACAGAGATCAGACGTGTGAGAAACACTCCACAGACCAGAAAGAATCATTGGTTTCATTTTGCGTGTCTTAAAGTTGAATAAAAGCGCTTTAAAGCCTCGTAATTAAAGGCTAAATCCACACTGTCAGCATCGGTCCCCTTACAGCAGAATGAACGAGTCTCGCAGGGCCACCGCTAAATGAACCTCAGATCAGGGAACAGAGGAAAACCAGGGTCACGGAGAACAGAACATCATGTCATCTGAAGAAATATGCAAGACAATTATATCCCTGGAAACGTCAAGCGCTTTTGTACATCAACAGACCACTTTCATCTACATCTTCATCTATGATAATGACGTGACAAAATAGCAAAATAGTCGTCTTGCTGGAGAGAATAAAGTTTATCCGTTTATTATCTGCCATTTTCTGACTAAAGACTCTTTTTATCCGTCGATTTGAACGAAACTACCGCTGAGAGACGTGCACGAGAGAGAGAGAGCGCTGTGTTGCCATGTCCTCATATTTACAAGCGCTTTCAGGCCTGGTGTTTGGTCTTATCTCATAAAGATAAGCACTTTCTGACGGTAATAAAGTGGTCTGTTATGGATATGAGATATTTTTGTTTTGTTTTATAAAACAAAGCATTTGGGTGTATTGGTGTTTTAGTGCGTGACGTTTTTTTCTGTGAAGATCTGGCAACACTGACACTTTACCTCATGATCGCAGCTAGCCAAGTTAAGACTTCTTTCACTGTTATTGAAAGGTAACATGTACACACTGCAGCTAAATTCGGTTGTCAGTTCACCTTTTACTCCTTAATCGCGTTCTGTACACACATAATTCACTAAAATACAGGTAGTGACAACCACATTTGCAGAAATTCTAGCAGTGTGTATTGAACATGAACAACTAGTTGTTAAAGACGTATTTGAACGTGTGTCTTCGTCTGTATGTGAGATTCAAGAAAATAACAGTGAAAGAAGTCTTACCTTAGCACAGGGCTAGCTGCAATTATGAGCCGTGCGGCTAAGTGTCAGTGTTGCCAGATCTTCACAGGAAAAAAACCGCCAAATGCTTTGTTTTATAAAACAAAACAAAAAAATAATATCTCA
>QVTF01006586.1:0-7500 GCA_003573665.1 Oxygymnocypris stewartii | reverse complement strand
ACAGTGCATTGTGGGATACCTCGTGTAGTTTGTTGACGGTTTTTTCCGGAGCTGCAGCTGCAGGAGTTCATTTGTCGGTTTTGCCGCAGGCGCAGTTTCCCCCCGCGCGCTGCACCAGGAGGCATCCGTGGGAAAAACACGGCGCTGGTCGTCCTCAGCTCCCGCGGAGATTCACTGAGAAGTTGCGCGGAGTGCAGCTGTACTGCTTCACGTCGTCATAGAGACGGTCGAGATCAACTGAGAGGGAAAGAGAGGGAGACGGACGGGTTTTGACCATCAAACTACATCCTGATCCCAGGAGAAACATAACACTAACAAACACTCTCCACTGGCAAAGTCATTTAAACATAACAACGTTTCAACTTCATCAGGGGCCGCACGATCAGGTGTGTGTGAAGAACATTCCAGTGTGTTTGTTTTGATTTTTTTCTCACTTATGACACATAAATACAAATCTGTTCTGGATGGACAGAGGGAAGGGAGGAATAAATGAAGAGAAGGGAGGAAATCACCTCTGTCTGCTTCATAAAAACTGAATGATTAACAGTGCCTGTCTCTGCACTGTCTGTGTGTGTGTGTGTGTCTGCGCGTGCGTGTCTGCGTGTGTGTCTCTGCACTGTCTGTGTGTGTTTGTGTCTGCGTGCGTGTGCGTGTGTCTGCATGCGCTTGTGTCTGCACTGTCTGTGTGTGTGTGTCGCATGTGTGTGTGTGTGTGTGTGTGTGTGTGTGAGAGAGAGAGAGACTCCCGCTTGTGTTTGCGGTCGCTGTGTAAGGATCGTGGTCTGTAGTATTGTGTGTGTGTGTGTGTGAGAGAGAGAGAGACTCACGCTTGTGTTTGCGGTCGCTGTGGAAGGTGCGTGGTCTGTAGTATTGTGTGTGTGTGTGTGGAGAGAGAGAGAGACTCACGCTTGTGTTTGCGGTCGCTGTGGAAGGTGCGTGGTCTGTAGTATTGTGTGTGTGTGTGTGTGAGAGAGAGAGAGACTCACGCTTGTGTTTGCGGTCGCTGTGGAAGGTGCGTGGTCTGTAGTATTGTGTGTGTGTGTGTGTGTGTGAGAGAGACTCACGCTTGTGTTTGCGGTCGCTGTGGAAGGTGCGTGGTCTGTAGTATTGTGTGTGTGTGTGTGTGAGAGAGAGAGAGACTCACGCTTGTGTTTGCGGTCGCTGTGGAAGGTGCGTGGTCTGTAGTATTGTGTGTGTGTGTGTGTGGAGAGAGACTCACGCTTGTGTTTGCGGTCGCTGTGGAAGGTGCGTGGTCTGTAGTATTGTGTGTGTGTGTGTGTGAGAGAGAGAGAGACTCACGCTTGTGTTTGCGGTCGCTGTGGAAGGTGCGTGGTCTGTAGTATTGTGTGTGTGTGTAGAGCTGCTCCAGGTCTTCCTGCCAGGTGAAGGGGTTCATGCGTCTCAGAAGCTCCTCCACCGTGCTGACGCTGGCGATGTCGTTGTCCAGCGCGACCGCAGACAGAGGTGTGTCCGTCTCAGAAACCACCCTGAAATCCTACAGAGACACAGACTAAAATCACATTTTCCTGCAATCACAGCGGGAACATTCTGCTAAACGTCTCCATTTGGGACTTACTGAAGAAAAAATGTCAAAACAGCTTCTCTGACACGGAAATGCAATTAAAAAGACCAAGTTTCATCATCTAGAAGTGTGTAATACTTACTGACATCATTGTAACTGCTTCCCAGTTGGTCAGAGACGTGAGAGGTGAGCTGTCCTGAAAAACAGACCGAGACTTCAAACTTTTGTTGTCAGTTTCATTCATTTTTCACAGGAATTTAGGTATTCTACGTCAGCGGTGAGGGGAATCTGGTAAAGTCATGATCTGATAAATCCTGACTGGAAACACTCCTGACACGCAGCAACACAAACACCATCACTCATGATGTCACCGGCCGAGCTACAGACATCACAGCGCTGACAGGTGAACATTACACAACCACCAGGAGACCCCAATTAACCAGCTCCACTGTTATACAGCAATAATGAAGAGAGAGAGATATAGACGTGTCTTCAGAACAGCATTTCATATTACAACTATCATTTGGTATAAAAACAGATTTGTATATTAATATGTTAAATAATTTACAAAGAATTAATAAAAAACTAACTTGTAGGGTGTAAACCAGGGGTTTGAGATAATAATAATAAACAAAATAACTATTAAGATGAAAAAAAGGCAAAACATGAATGAAACTAATATTTACTAAAAATATGAAAATGAAAATTTTCCCTGCAGATTACTTTAAAAACCTCAAAATGCTGAACTAATAACTATCAAATAATACTTGCAGTTGAAAACCATATTAAAATGAAATAAAACTACAAGTCTAGTTTATAGTCTATACTAAAACTGCAAGTATTTTAACTTTGAGAGACTGAAAAAGCTAAAAATGAACTTAAAATATCCATAAAAACATGTTAAATAATAGCCATAAAATATCAACTAAACTCAAATTCAAGAAACTTTTGCTGAAACTAACTAAAACCAAACAGAACTTACTTGAAAACATCCATATGCAATGAACATATGTTTCAACATTTCTGAAAGCTGAAATAAAATAATGCAAAATAAATAAAATAACTGTGGTTGAAACTAAAATGAAATTATATTTAAAGTATATTTGTCGAATACTGAAACATTTGTTTCAGAGAAAGTATTTTAACATGGAAAGAATGACTACAAATTGAACTATAATTTCAAAAAATATTCAAAGACTAAATAAAATCAAACAAAAATGTATTTGAGTGCAAAAATATAACATTAGTCTGAAGACTGACTTCTCAGTTTACTTTTCATTTTCCACAGTTTTCAACATTTTGAAAGCTGACAGAAAATAACAGAAATAAACTACAAACTATAAAAAGTGCAGTTAAAAAAATAAACTCAGTATTGTATAGTGGCGATACTAAAACTGCAAGTATTAAGAGACACCTTTAACTACAATTCTAAGACTAAAACAAACTTCAATATATAAAAAAGAAATAAAAATAAACTCATACACAGCAACTAATGAAACTGTTGCTGAAAATAAAACGTTACATAGAAGAAGAAATGTAAACGCAAGACTTAAAGACTGACATGTTCTGTGTACTTTAAAACCTCTGAAAATACACTTCCTCGTGCTCCTGCGGCGATGCAAACAATAGAAGGAGGTCAGAGATGATGATGTTTCACGTCTCACACACACAGCTCGTGTCCTACAGAAACGTCCGGAGCAGAGCAGGAATGTGCTAATGTCAGGAATACCGCAGATTCAGGGAATTACACATGACGGATCTGAACCTGCAGGGTTCAACCATGTGACTCGTTTACCTTCCAAACATCTCCCTGAGCAGGATTCATCAGTGCACGCGGCTTTGAAAGAAACGTTATCTTTCATCAAAATATAATATCTTGCTCTACCTCTGAACGATGTTTCTGCTGACGTGACCGTGGCTAACCAGGTGGAGAACGTTATATTATAGCAGAAAATGCTATTATTGAGACCGAATGCACAAATATAGAGCATCACAAGAGTTAATTACATTTTCAAATAGACAAAAGTTATTTTAAATTCTAATTATATTTCACAGTACGCCTGTATTTAGTGTATTTTTGATCAAATAAATGCAGTCTTGGTAAGAGACTTTGTTCAGAAATAACACAGCAATATACACGCAAGTTATAATTCCTCTACAATAAACCACATACAAAGTTTATAAAAAATTTAAATCTACAAACAAAATCAAAATTTAATGTTAAAGCAACATTTCCTGCTGCATATTCAGTCTCACTCATTGCATCACTTAAATTAAATATTTAACTTTACATGAATTTTAGGTTAGATAATGAAGGTAAATAACACGTCAAAACTGCAGAATTATATCTGAGAAGTTGATTTGAGAATTATGTCATGGATTTTCTCCAAAGAATATGAATATGGAATTCCTTTCATGGCTAAAATGATCGTAGTTCAACATGTTTTTAGCAAAATACAAACAAATATTAACAAATAACCCCCCCCATGCATCATTAGTTAATGACAATGAACATCTTAAAAAGATTCAAGGAGAATTCTCTAATTATAGTTAAAGACCTTGAACGAAAAGGCACAATTATGATCTACAAACATGCGATAAATCCCAAAAGAAAAGCTGAATAAACTCGGACCATGTTTCAGAAGAACATGAAACAATGCTTACAGAAGGCCTATCGTCTTCCTGAAGAGAAACGCTCCACATCTGTTTGTGCCGTTAACAGCCTTAAAGGAGTAGTTCACGCAAAAATATACATTTGATAAAAATGTGCTCAAACTCAAGATATAGATGAGTGTGTTTCTTCATCAGATTTGGGGAAATCTCTCAGCAATGGATTCTCTGCTCGGTTGCTTCGGGCTAAAATACAAGTCCATAATTCATAATAACACTTCCTCCAGTGAAAAAGTCCATCTCCTGTTGTTCCTCACATCCCACACACATATCTGTTTAGAGCTGTTTGGCTTGTAAACGCTGCAGATTTCTCTCCTGATTCAGGAAGCGTTATTATTAGGGGTGTGACGAGATTAAAACACGACGAGATTTCTCGTCGAGGTGAAACGTTGTCTCGTCGTGAGTTGTGATGTCAGCATGATGGAGCGTGAGAGGGGGAAATTAGTATTGAAGATCCCCCTGCCACATTTAAATCATTTGTGTGGCAACATTTTGGTTTTCCGGTGGAAATAAGAAACGGCGAAAGATGAACACAATATGTAAACATTGTAAGAAAACAATGCCGTACACCGCGGCTAACACGAGCACTATGCCACAGACCCACCACAGCTCTCTACTAAAACCAGCCGCGCATGTGACGGAAACAAAAAGGGCAAACGACTCTAAATGCCGTTGCATCTCTTCCACCGTCAAGTGCACGAGCCACGGCAATAACGAGAGACATCAGCGTTTTCATTGCAGCTGATATGAGGCCATTTTCTGTGGTGGAAAATCTGGGATTTCGGCGACTCCTCCACATACTTATATATTTATTTTATTTATACTGTTTATAATTTTTTTTATGTTCGATTTGTGGCACGGGGTTACATTTCTCATGTGAAATCGTACAGGGGAGAAGCCAGTCGGTAGAGTTTATAGCAAATGTTTGCATGTCCTTTACTGCATAGAATTCATTCAAATAGAAGTAAAATAACATTCATTACAAGTTGATTTAAAAAAAAAAAAAAAAAACAAAAATGCACCTAAATGGTTTTGCATTTTGTGATTTTCAGTTGAATAAAAGACTATTTTCCATTCATATATTTCTTAAAAATAGTGTAAAAATCTCATCTCGTCTTGTGGAGTAAGCGTCTCGTCACACCCCAAGTTATTATGGATTATGAACTGTATTTTGACCATAAGCAATGGTTTGAAGTTAAAAACATCTTAATGATGGATTTGTGTCTTCTCCAGATGATAACTGATGGACTGGAGTGGTGTGGATTATTGTGATGTTTTTATCAGACTCTCATTCTGACGGCACCCATTCACTGCAGAGCATCCATTGCTGAGACACTGATGCAGAGACACATTTCTCCAAATCTGATGAAGAAACAAACTCATCTACATCTCGGATGGCATAAGTTTGAGCAAACGACATTCTTGGGTGAACTATTCCTTTAATGAGTGTGATTCTGAAGAGTTTATTTTAAGAGATGTTTTAAGCTGTCATTTCTCATTATAGAGCTTCTCCGTGTATATGTGATAGAGACACAGAACTAAGCTCAGACTCGATTAAGATGTTTCTGCATTACATCAGTGTTTTTACACGCTCACACGTTCAGTCTCTCACGTTCTTGTACCGTCGCTCACACTCTCTCTGTCTTATTCTGGCTCAGAAGTCAAAAGTCTTAAGCCAAACTTTTGTAAGTTCATCTAAGGTAAAAAAGCATTTCAGGTAAGAAGCTGT
Organism: Oxygymnocypris stewartii; assembly: GCA_003573665.1. Classification (NCBI taxonomy): domain Eukaryota; kingdom Metazoa; phylum Chordata; class Actinopteri; order Cypriniformes; family Cyprinidae; genus Oxygymnocypris; species Oxygymnocypris stewartii. Next base: position 1,579 of record QVTF01006586.1, on the reverse strand, counting down.
TACTTGAAGCAGCCACCTGGTACCACCCAGAACACCCTAGCAACTGCATAGCAACACCTTAGCAACCATGCACAGCTCCTCAACATTGCCAGTTTTGCACAAAACCCATTTAAAATGCTTAAAATGAAGATTCATCACATTTATGTTCAGCGCAGGTGTCCGTTTTCATAGTTTCCCAAAGCTCTGAAGGAAATGTCCAAATGCACAGTTTTACACTCACAGAAAACATATTGCATATTTATGCTAGCAGCTAGCACCAGATTATCGCCGTTTTGGCCTGTGTGGAGAAAAAAAGCCACGAGTACTCGTAAAGCAGAATGGCTTTAGTCCCAATAAATGCTGTATAATATTTCTCACACCATCTGCTATCGTCCAATAGCATCTGCTTTTCAGCGTGTGCACAGCTACAGTAAATAAACCTGATATGAAGCAGACCGTTCTTGTTCTAGACCAACTATTCATTTTACATGATGTTTTTACGTGTGCAATATTTGATATTACTTTTGGGGTTAAGATTTGTTCTTTTCTGCTCACTAAGGCAGCATTTATGTAATCATGTAATACAATAAAAACAGTAATATTGTGAAATATTATTATAATTTCAAATAACTTATCTACGTGAATATAATGTAAAATGTAATTTATTTCAGTGATGCGCAGCTGTATTTTCACATCATTACTCCAGTCTTCAGTGTCACATGATCTTCAGAAATCATTTAATATACTGATTAGCTGCTCAACAAACATTTCTGATTATTATCATGTTGAATAATGTGATAATTTTTGTGGAAACTGCGATACATTGTATTTTTCAGGATTCACAGATGAATAGAAAGTTCAAAGAACAGATTTATTGAAATAGAAATTTTGCAACATTATAATGTCTTTACTGTACTTTTGATCAATTTAATGTGTCCTTGCTGAATAAAAGTATTAATTTTTTTAAAAATAACCAGCCATAATGCACACAGCAGTGCAACTCACCAGCATTGAAAAGCAGATTTGAAATCCTGGTTTAGCTACGAAGTAATCATCCGATTTGAAGGTGATTTTGATGAGGTTTGTTTTGGATGTGATCCGTGATGGAGCTCGTTGTCCGCACCAGCGGCCCCAGATGATGGTGCTGATTTCAGAAATATCCTCCACTTCCACATAATCATACCTGCAACACACAATGCTGTCAGTACACCACCTGCACAGGTGAAGCGAGCACCTGATCAAGTACATCACTTTAAAAATACTTTGCATCTGTTCCTAAAATACATTTGAGTATTTCTGTATATCTGTAGTGATTTGGCTATCACAATTACAATTTAGTTTTATTTATATGCTATTTAAGTATGTATTAATATTTTGAATTAGCTGGTATTTGCATATTTTCAGTTCGGTTTTAATTTTACTTTAAGATTTAGCAATTTGAACAATATTTGAGAGAAATAGGCCTTTTGTGTGCATAGAAAAAGTCTGATTTCTCAGCTCATGAAAAATGGGGGCAAAAACAAAAGTGTTGCGTTTATAATTTTGTTCAGTGTATTTTTCTATTTAGCTTTTATTTATTTTTACGGAGTGTCTATTTACA
>QVTF01006585.1:20000-27208 GCA_003573665.1 Oxygymnocypris stewartii | reverse complement strand
TATGTGTGTGTGTGTGTTGTGTGTATATGTGTGTGTGTGTGGTGTGTGTGTGTGTGTGTGTGTATATATGTGTGTGTGGTGTGTGTGTGTGTGTGTGCCACACACAGCGCGCGGAGGTCTGAGTGATACGAGTGCGCTTGAAATATCAAGTGGAGGCGAGTCCGGATTGAATTCCCTCCCGGTCCGGATCCGGACTTTGAGAAGGCCTGTTCTATGGCATCACCGTGAAGCACCTTTATAGAAGAGTGCATGACTGAACTGCTTTATTCACGCTGCGTTTCAGTAAAATCCAGCACATGGATGAGATGATCTCCACCGAGAGAGAGTATGTGAGATCGCTCCGCTACATCATCCAGCACTACTTCCCCGAGATGGAGCGACTGGACCTTCCTCAGGACCTCCGAGGGAAGCGCAGCATCATCTTCGGGAATCTGGAGAAACTGTGTGACTTTCACAGCCAGTATTTCTGATGGATCTGGAGAGCTGCGCTCATTCACCGCTGTCCACCAGCAGCTGCTTCCTCAAACACGTGAGTCCATGTGATGTTTAATCAAGTGTCTTCTGCTCACCAAAGCTGCGTTTATTTGATCGAAAATACTGAAAAAATGAAATATTATTACAATTTAGAATAACTATTTTCTATGTGAATATGTGTTTAAATGTCATGTATTTCTGTGATGTGCAGCTGTATTTTCAGCATCATTACTGCAGTCTTCAGTGTCACATGATCTTCAGAAATTATAATAATATGCTGATTTGCTGCTCAAGAAATATTATTATTATTTTATGGAAATGGTGGATTCCTTGATGAATAGAAAGTTTGACGAAGGAACCAAAAGCAATTATTTAAGATGGAAATCTTTTATAAAATAATACTGTAAATGTCTTAATAATAAAATAAAATAAATAATTATTTAAATGTTGTATCATATTATACTATTATTCTACTATTTATATAGTAGATTTATTAATTTGTGTGAATACATTTAATAAAAAAAAAAATATTTGAATAAATACCATTTAATGTAAATAAAAAGTCACTATTAAATGATTTTTAAAATATTGAATAAAAAATAAAATATTTTTAATAAAATTCATATTTATTTGAATAACTAATTCAAATCAAACACTCATAATTATTCATAATCATATTATTCATAATCATAATTATTTGAATTAATGTAAACAAAATTTATAAATAATTAAAATAAATGAATATTAATTAATTAAATAAACTAAATAATTATGTAAATATTATTATACTGTTTATAAAGTAGATTTATTAATTTACTTTGAATACATTTAATTCAAATAAATCACTTGTTTTATTTATTTGGATAAATTACTATTTAATGTAAATTAGCAATTGAATAATTTAATTAAATAATTAAAATATTATTAATTATTTATTTAAATAAATAAATGTACAATCAAATTGGCATAAATAAAACAACCAATTATTAATAAAATAAAATAAATAATTATTATTCAAAAATTATATTTATTGGTATGCATTTAATCCAAGTATGTTATTTAAAAAATTAAAAAATTATTGTAGCTATTCAATAAAAAAATAAAATATTAAAAAATATAATTATAATTTATTTGGATAAAACCTCAAACTTTTAAATGATAACGTGTTCAGTGTGCCATGGCAGAAGTGGTCATGGTGCTCGATAAATGCTGGTAAAATCTTCCGAGATAGTAAGATATAAGGTGTGTTTTCCACGGACAGGAGGAGCAGTTCGGGATGTTACGCCCTGTACAGCAAAAACAAGCCGCGCTCAGACGCTCTGCTCACGAGTCACGGAAAACAGTTTCTTCAAGGTAAGCGCTGGTGTTCCTCCTCTTTCTCCTAACCCTGACGCACGTTCTGAGGCCGTTCCGTGTGCTCTGCAGAACAAGCAGCTGGAGCTGGGCGATAAGATGGACCTGGCCTCGTACTCTGCTGAAGCCCATCCAGAGGATGAGTAAATACGCTCTCCTCCTGAAGGATCTGATCAAGGAGTGCGGTCAGTCTTCAGGAGCAGGAGCTGGCTGACCTCAGGATCAGGCGGAGGAGATGGTCAAGTTCCAGCTGCGCCACGGGAACGACCTGCGGCCATGGACGCCATCCGCTGGCTGCGATGTAAGCTTAGATCAAATCCATTATTCCATATTTGACCCTTGGAATGGACAATCACATGGTTTCTGGTTTAAACCAGTAACATTTTAAGTTTTTGATTAATACCACAATAAAGATATGACCCCTGATCTTTATCTGATTGAGTTTCAGTCATCACAAAGTAACCAGCTACAGTCATAATTATAATTATTAATTAAATTATTCATGTATTTTAATACATCTTATTCAAAAAAAAAAAGTATTTATTTGAAGGAAATAAACATTTAAAGTAAATGAAATAAATTATTATTTCATATTAAATTACAATAAATATTTTTTATATAAATTATTCATATAAATACAGTTTATTCAAATAATATTTTTTTAAATATTAACATACAATTAAATAAATAAATCGTTTAATACTTATATAAATTCATTAAATTCAATAATAAATTATTTATAAATTCAATGTAAATAAACATAACATCGATTATTGAATGATTAAAACAAACCATTGAATAAAACAAGATAATTTATTTAACTATCTGAATTGTGTTTTTATTAATTTATTTGAATAAATAACAATGTAAGTTAAATACTTATTTAAAAAATTTATTTAATATAATTATTTATTTTAGAAAGTTATTTGATTAAATCATATTTCATGTAAATAATTGTTTTAATGTAAATAAATACAAATTAATAATTAAATAATATAAATAATTTTGAATAAATGTAATTCAAATAAATAATTGTTTTTTATTTATGTATTTGATTTAATAAAACAAATAACAGTTTAATAAATAAAATAAATAATTAAAATATAAAAAATTTATTTATATTAACACATTTTATTTAAATAATTAATTTATGTATCTAAATAAATATTTAAAGTGACTAAAATAAATAGTTGATTTCATTAAATCTCTTTCACTATTCCTATTATTTTTATTGAAAATTCCTACCGTAAATATATCAAAACTTAATTTTTGATAAGTAATATGCATTGCTAAGAACTTCATTTGGACAACTTTAAAGATGATTTTCTCAATATTTACATTTTTTGGCACACCCTCAAATATTGTCCGATCATAACAAACCATACATTAATAGAAAGATAATTTTTTCAGCTTTCAGATCTAAATAAATTGACCCTCATGACTGGTTTTGTGGTCCAGGGTCACTTATGTGTCCATGTCAAATTTTTTGAAATTGAGATTTATACATCATCTGAAATCTGAATAAATAATATGTCCATTAATGTATGGTTTGTTACATCAGTTTGCCACATACAATTATTACATACAAGAATTTGTCCTGTATTTCAGAAACACTAGACAGAATTTGAATGAGCTTATATTATCAGTTTGACTATGTGTGACGTGATTAGATGGAGACGTTGTGTTTCTCAGGTCAATCTGAAGGAGCAGGGTCAGCTTCGCTGTCAGGACGAGTTCATCGTTTGCTGCGGACGCAAAAAATACCTGCGCCACGTTTTCCTCTTCGAGGATCTCATCCTCTTCAGCAAGACCAAGAAGATTGAAGGAGGGGAACGACATCTACATCTACAAACAGTCCTTCAAGGTACAGAACTGGAGATCAGACGCAGGGTTTCTGCTGCGAGGTCTGTGAATGAAGGAGTGTTTGCTCTCCTCTCAGACGGCTGAGATCGGGATGACGGAGAACGTGGGAGGACAGCGGCCTGCGCTTCGAGATCTGGTTTCGCCGGAGGAAATCCCAGGACACCTTCATCCTGCAGGGCCGCTTCTGGAGAGGTGAAGAACGCCTGGACCGCCATCATCGGCAAGATCCTGTGGAGACAAGCCTTACGAAACCGAGGGTCAGTCAGCAGCAGCCGATGCGAAATAAATACTCATTTCTGTATTTGTGTCCCTGGAGCACGAAAGCAGTCATAAGCAGCACAGGTATAACTGTAGCAATATCCAACAATACTTCATTCTATGGGTCAAAATTATACTTTTTTCTTTTATGCCAAAAAAAAGATTATGTTCCATGAAGATTTCCTACCGTAAATATATCAAAACGAAATTTTTGATTAGTAATATGCATTGCTAAGGACTTTAAAGATGATTTTCTCAATATTTAGATTTTTTTTTGCATCCTCAAATATTGTCCCTATGTAACAAACCATACATCAATAAAAATATTATTTATTCAGCTTTCAGATTATGTATAAATCTCAATTTAAAAAATATTGACACTTAAGACAGGGACACATATGTGACCCTGGACTACAAAAACCATTCGTGAGTGTCAATTTTCTGAAATTGAGATTTATGCATCATCTGAAAGCTGAATAAATAATATTTCCATTTATGTAATGCACATTTCTAATCAAAAATTACGTTTATATTTACTAAATATCTTCATGGAACATGATCTTAACTTAATATCCAAATGTTTTTTGGTGTGTTTTTTAAGAAAAAATGTATAATTTTGCCCCATACAATGTATTGTTGGCTATTGCTACAAATATACCTGTGCTGCTTATGACTGCTTTTGTGCTCCAGGGTGTATTACAAAAAGATCCTAACTTTAACATCTCATCTTATCTGTTTGGTAAGCATGGTCATTTCAGTAAGGACCACATTTAGGACAATAGCTATTACAGAACAGCATTACCTAAGTGTGTGTATCCTTTATCTTAACTACAGATAGTAATGTGGTATTACAGAAACCTCCTAACGTGACACAAACTCTTAACTTCAGGGCAACCCCACAGCTTTGACCTCACAGAATCTGCTCATAAGAGTCATGTGTTTGTGATGAGAAAGAATCGGCTCATAAGAGTCATGTGATTGTGAATCAGAAAGAATCGGCTCATAAGAGTCATGTGTTTGTGAATCAGAAAGAATCGGCTCATAAGAGTCATGTGTTTGTGAATTCAGAAAGAATCGGCTCATAAGAGTCATGCGTTTGTGAATCAGTCGATGCTGGTTCTGTTTGTTTGTGAATCATAAAGAATCAGCTCATAAGAGTCATGTGTTTGTGAATGAGAAAGAATCGGCTCATAAGATCATGTGTTTGTGAATCAGAAAGAATCGGCTCATAAGAGTCATGTGTTTGTGAATCAGAAAGAATCGGCTCATAAGAGTCATTGGTTTTGTGAATCAGAAAGAATCGGCTCATAAGAGTCATGCGTTTGTGAATCAGTCGATGCTGGTTCTGTTTGTTTGTGAATCATAAAGAATCGGCTCATAAGAGTCATGTGTTTGTGAATCAGAAAGAATCGGCTCATAAGAGTCATGTGTTTGTGAATCAGAAAGAATCGGCTCATAAGAGTCATGTGTTTGTGAATCAGAAAGAATCGGCTCATAAGAGTCATGCGTTTGTGAATCAGAAAGAATCGGCTCATAAGAGTCATGTGTTTGTGAATCAGCTCATAAGAGTCATGTGTTTGTGAATCAGAAAGAATCGGCTCATAAGAGTCATGTGTTTGTGAATCAGCTCATAAGAGTCATGTGTTTGTGAATCAGAAAGAATCGGCTCATAAGAGTCATGTGTTTGTGATTCAGAAAGAATCGGCTCATAAGAGTCATGTGTTTGTGAATCAGCTCATAAGAGTCATGTGTTTGTGAATCAGAAAGAATCGGCTCATAAGAGTCATGTGTTTGTGAATCAGAAAGAATCGGCTCATAAGAGTCATGTGTTTGTGAATCAGAAAGAATCGGCTCATAAGAGTCATGTGTTTGTGAATCAGAAAGAATCGGCTCATAAGAGTCATGTGTTTGTGAATCAGCTCATAAGAGTCATGTGTTTGTGAATCAGAAAGAATCGGCTCATAAGAGTCATGTGTTTGTGAATCAGAAAGAATCGGCTCATAAGAGTCATGTGTTTGTGAATCAGAAAGAATCGGCTCATAAGAGTCATCTGTTTGTGAATCAGAAAGAATCGGCTCATAAGAGTCATGTGTTTGTGAATCAGAAAGAATCGGCTCATAAGAGTCATGTGTTTGTGAATCAGAAAGAATCGGCTCATTAGAGTCATGCGTTTGTGAATCAGAAAGAAATCTGCTCATAAGAGTTATGTGTTTGGAATCAGAAAGAATCGGCTCATTAGAGTCATGTGTTTGTGATATCAGAAAGAATCGGCTCATAAGAGTCATGTGTTTGTGAATCAGAAAGAATCGGCTCATAAGAGTCATGTGTTTGTGAATCAGAAAGAATCGGCTCATAGAGTCATGTGTTGTGAATCAGAAAGAATCGGCTCATAAGAGTATGTGTTTGGAATCAGAAAGAATCGGCTCATTAGAGTCATGTGATTGTGAATCAGAAGAATCGGCTCAGAAGAGTCGTGTGTTTGTGAATCAAAAAGAATCGGTTTATAAGAGTTATGTGTTTGTGAATCAGAAAGAATCGGCTCATAGAGTCATGTGTTTGTGAATCAGAAAGAATCGGCTCATAAGAGTCATGTGTTTGTGAATCAGAAAGAATCGGCTCATTAGAGTCATGCGTTTGTGAATCAGAAGAATCTGCTTCATAAGAGTTATGTGTTTGTGAATCAGAAAGAATCGGCTCATTAGAGTCATGTGTTTGTGAATCAGAAAGAATCGGCTCATAGAGTCATGTGTTTGTGAATCAGAAAGAATCGGCTCATAGAGTCATGTGTTTGTGAATCAGAAAGAATCAGCTCATAAGAGTCATGTGTTTGTGAATCAGAAAGAATCGGCTCATTAGAGTCATGTGATTGTGAATCAGAAAGAATCGGCTCAGAAGAGTCGTGTGTTTGTGAATCAAAAAGAATCGGTTTATAAGAGTTATGTGTTTGTGAATCAGAAAAGAATCGGCTCATAGGTCATGTGTTTGTGAATCAGAAAGAATCGGCTCATAAGAGTCATGTGTTTGTGAATCAGAAAGAATCGGCTCATTAGAGTCATGCGTTTGTGAATCAGAAAGAATCTGCTCATAAGAGTTATGTGTTGTGAATCAGAAAGAATCGGCTCATTAGAGTCATGTGTTTGTGAATCAGAAAGAATCGGCTCATAGAGTCATGTGTTTGTGAATCAGAAAGAATCGGCTCATAGAGTCATGTGTTGTGAATCAGAAAGAATCAGCTCATAAGAGTCATGTGTTTGTGAATC
>QVTF01006585.1:5000-17500 GCA_003573665.1 Oxygymnocypris stewartii | reverse complement strand
TTCTCCTTTAAAGATAATAACACTGTGTGTGTGTGTGTGTGTGTGTGTGTGTGTGTGTGTGTGTGTGTGTGTGTGTGTGTGTGTGTGTGTGTGTGTGTGTGTGTTTTTATATATTAAAAAATATAATAAAAGTAATGATTAAATATAATATGTAATTATATAATATGTAATGTAAATATTATATAGAAAAATATTATTTACAATTATTTATGTCATTATATCCCCTTTAAAGAAAATAACACACATCTATGAAAACTTTGTAAAATATTGTTCTTAAAAATAATATAATTGAAAAAATATGAATAGTTATTTGTATCGTTATATATAATACATTTATTGTGTAATATGAATAAGAAATATATTTAATCTATTTATCAATAATCCTTTATTAAGCCTATATAATCTTCACAGTCTGATATATTTATTAAACACAGCCTATATTCCCACATTGATATTTCTGGTCCTGAATGAAGGAATATTGTTAGAATGAGTGTTTGATCTTCAGAGGCTGTGTGTGATTATTCTGACCGTTTAGCGCGTGTGTTTATTCTCTTCACTTGCGGCGTGTTGTGTTTGTTAACGTTTGGATTTGAAGTCTAATAATGTATAGACTAGCTGTATTTGTGGCATCAGTCGCGCGCTGCAGACGTGTGTCGTGTGTGTGTGTGTGTGTGTGTGTGAGCACGTGCGTGCGGTGTGTGTGAGACAGACGTTACACATCAGAGGCTTTTGATCAGAAAACAATGTGTGTGTGTGTGTGTGTGTGTGTGTGTGTGTGTGTGGTGTGTGTGCATGTGCGTGCGTGCGTGTGTGTGTGTGTGTGTGTGTGTGAGACAGACGTTACACATCAGAGGCTTTTGATCAGAAAACAATGTGTGTGTGTGTGTGTGTGTGTGTGTGTGCATTTTTTATGCAATTTGTATTAATTTGTTTAGATGTTGATTGATTTATTTAACTAGTTCAGTGTTTTTTTAAGGCACTATTCCTAACTATGTACTAAACAAATAACATTATATTCCCAACATATTTTGCTCTTTATTTAAAAAGAAAATTATGAATATTTAATATGTTGTCAAAGAGCTTTATTTCAATTAATGAAAATGTTAATTCTTTAATACAGTAGTCAACATTTGAATTTGATCAAAACTCATCAAAGTTGTTTTTTGGTTTTAGGACAACTTTAATGAAAGGTTTTGATCCACATCAAATGTCAGTTATTTTAGTTCTATTCAATAACTTCACTGGAACCTTCTACAGTTAATCATATTTTTTTACTGTCCAGCTTTTAATGTATGTAGAAAACTCTTTTATGAAGTGAACTCACTTATAGAGTTATTTAGTATAATTTAGCCAGAAAAAGTTGAAGAAAAACTGAGATTTATTCTGTTAATCTGAAAGCTGAATAATAATAAATAAATAATCTGTGATGATAGGAAAATATTTAACTGAGATACAAATATTTGAAAATCTGGAATCTGGGGGTGCCAAAAAAATCTAAATATTGAGAAAATCATCTTTAGAGTTGTTCAAATTAAGTTCTTAGCAATGCATATTAATAATCATAAATTCAGTTTTGATATATTTATGGTAGGACATTTACAAAATATCTTCATGGAACATGATCTTAATACCTAATGATTTTTGGCATAAAAGAAAAATATATAATTTTGACCCATATAATGTATTGTTGACTATTGCTACAAATATAGCTGTGCTGCTTATGACTGCTTTTGTGCTCCAGGGTCACATATATTAATGTATATAAACTTTGTTTGTTTGCTGGTTTTTATTGCATTTGTTATACTTGTATTTTGTATTGTTTTTGCCATGAAAATAGCCTTAGATGCTGACATGGCATTAAACAATATAAACTACTTCTCATATTGGTCTTGTTTATGTGGCGCGGCATCGCTGTGTGTGTGATGCACATGGAGTGTGATCTTGTGCATCTTTGGTCTCTGCAGAGTCGCGGATGCGTGCGTCCATAGCGGTGTCCTCGTTCGATCACTCCACGCCGTTTAAGAGACCGCACTCCACCATCTCCAACAGCAGCTCGTCCTCGTCCAGCAGCCAGTCCTCGTCCTCTCTGCTGAGCTCTCTGAACCTGCACCTCCACCCGTCCCACCCGTCCCACCCGTCCCTGAGCCACTGGCCCTACGACTGCATCGAGGAGGACGAGCTGGAGCACGACTCCACCCTCCAGCCCTCCACCAGTGAGTGACACTGAAGACTGGAAGTTCAGTTTACAGTTTAACACGTATTCACATAGAGAACAGTTATTTGAAATGATAATAACATCACAATTTTTACTGTGTTATTAATCAAATAAATGCAGCCTTGGTGAGCAAAAGAGACTTCTTTCAACAACACGCGTGCACATAAATATGTTTTATATAATTACAAATGATTTAATTAAAGAGGCACAATCCCTTCCATGGACTTGTACATGAACTGTTCCCTCCTGGTCCTTCACCATCTTCAAGAATGACCACAAACACATCTCTTCCATCTTTAATTAACCCTTTAACTCTAGTACTCTCTATTCTAATGCTATTCTTTAAAAAATGCCCCTTTTAGACTTGCACTCTATTAATTTACTGTCTAACAATCTCTATTATAATTCTATTCTTTAAAATATGCCCCTTTTAGACTTGCACTCTATTCATTTACTGTCTAGCAATCTCTATTATAATTCTATTCTTTAAAATATGCCCCCTTTAGACTTGCACTCTATTCATTTACTGTCTAGCAATCTCTATTATAATTCTATTCTTTAAAAAATGCCCCTTTTAGACTTGCACTCTATTCATTTGCTGTCTAGAAATCTCTATTATAATTCTATTCTTTGAAAAATGCCCCTTTTAGACTTGCACTCTATTCATTTACTGTCTAGCAATCTCTATTATAATTATATTCTTTAAAAATATGCCCCTTTTAGACTTGCACTCTATTAATTTACTGTCTAGCAATCTCTATTATAATTATATTCTTTAAAAATATGCCCCTTTTAGACTTGCACTCTATTCATTTACTGTCTAGTAATCTCTATTATAATTCTATTCTTTAAAAATATGCCCCTTTTAGACATGCACTCTATTCATTTACTGTCTAGCAATCTCTATTATAATTATATTCTTTAAAAATATGCCCCTTTTAGACTTGCACTCTATTCATTTACTGTCTAGCAATCTCTATTATAATTATATTCTTTAAAAATATGTCCCTTTTAGACATGCACTCTATTCATTTACTGTCTAGCAATCTCTATTCTAATTCTATTCTTTAAAAATATGCCCCTTTTAGACTTGCGCTCTATTAATTTACTGTCTAGCAATCTCTATTATAATTCTATTCTTAAAAAATGCCCCTTTTAGACTTGCACTCTATTCATTTACTGTCTAGCAATCTCTATTATAATTCTATTCTTAAAAAATATGCCCCTTTTAGATATGCACTATTCATTTACTGTCTAGCAATCTCTATTATAATTATATTCTTTAAAAATATGCCCCTTTTAGACATGCACTCTATTCATTTACTGTCTAGCAATCTCTATTATAATTATATTCTTTAAAAGTATGCCCCTTTTAGACTTACACTCTATTCATTTACTGTCTAGCAATCTCTATTATAATTATATTCTTTAAAAATATGTCCCTTTTAGACTTGCACTCTATTCATTTACTGTCTAGCAATCTCTATTATAATTCTATTCTTTAAAAATATGTCCCTTTTAGACATGCACTCTATTCATTTACTGTCTAGCAATCTCTATTATAATTCTTTTCAAAAAAAAAAAAATCTCCTTTTAGACTTGCACTCTATTCATTTACTGTCTAGCAATCTCTATTATAATTCCATTCTTTAAAAATATGCCCCTTTTAGACTTGCACTCTATTAATTTACTGTCTAGCAATCTCTATTATAATTATATTCTTTAAAAATATGCCCCTTTTAGACTTGCACTCTATTCATTTACTGTCTAGTAATCTCTATTATAATTCTATTCTTTAAAAATATGCCCCTTTTAGACATGCACTCTATTCATTTACTGTCTAGCAATCTCTATTATAATTATATTCTTTAAAAATATGCCCCTTTTAGACTTGCACTCTATTCATTTACTGTCTAGCAATCTCTATTATAATTATATTCTTTAAAAATATGTCCCTTTTAGACATGCACTCTATTCATTTACTGTCTAGCAATCTCTATTCTAATTCTATTCTTTAAAAATATGCCCCTTTTAGACTTGCGCTCTATTAATTTACTGTCTAGCAATCTCTATTATAATTCTATTCTTAAAAAATGCCCCTTTTAGACTTGCACTCTATTCATTTACTGTCTAGCAATCTCTATTATAATTCTATTCTTTAAAATATGCCCCTTTTAGACTTGCACTCTATTCATTTACTGTCTAGCAATCTCTATTATAATTCTATTCTTTAAAATATGCCCCCTTTAGACTTGCACTCTATTCATTTACTGTCTAGCAATCTCTATTATAATTCTATTCTTTAAAAAATGCCCCTTTTAGACTTGCACTCTATTCATTTGCTGTCTAGAAATCTCTATTATAATTCTATTCTTTGAAAAATGCCCCTTTTAGACTTGCACTCTATTCATTTACTGTCTAGCAATCTCTATTATAATTATATTCTTTAAAAATATGCCCCTTTTAGACTTGCACTCTATTCATTTACTGTCTAGCAATCTCTATTATAATTCTATTCTTTAAAATATGCCCCTTTTAGACTTGCACTCTATTCATTTACTGTCTAGCAATCTCTATTATAATTCTATTCTTTAAAATATGCCCCCTTTAGACTTGCACTCTATTCATTTACTGTCTAGCAATCTCTATTATAATTCTATTCTTTAAAAAATGCCCCTTTTAGACTTGCACTCTATTCATTTGCTGTCTAGAAATCTCTATTATAATTCTATTCTTTGAAAAATGCCCCTTTTAGACTTGCACTCTATTCATTTACTGTCTAGCAATCTCTATTATAATTATATTCTTTAAAAATATGCCCCTTTTAGACTTGCACTCTATTAATTTACTGTCTAGCAATCTCTATTATAATTATATCTTTAAAAATATGCCCCTTTTAGACTTGCACTCTATTCATTTACTGTCTAGTAATCTCTATTATAATTCTATTCTTTAAAAATATGCCCCTTTTAGACATGCACTCTATTCATTTACTGTCTAGCAATCTCTATTATAATTATATTCTTTAAAAATATGCCCCTTTAGACTTGCACTCTATTCATTTACTGTCTAGCAATCTCTATTATAATTATATTCTTTAAAAATATGTCCCTTTTAGACATGCACTCTATTCATTTACTGTCTAGCAATCTCTATTCTAATTCTATTCTTTAAAAATATGCCCCTTTTAGACTTGCGCTCTATTAATTTACTGTCTAGCAATCTCTATTATAATTCTATTCTTAAAAAATGCCCCTTTTAGACTTGCACTCTATTCATTTACTGTCTAGCAATCTCTATTATAATTCTATTCTTAAAAAATATGCCCCTTTTAGATATGCACTATTCATTTACTGTCTAGCAATCTCTATTATAATTATATTCTTTAAAAATATGCCCCTTTTAGACATGCACTCTATTCATTTACTGTCTAGCAATCTCTATTATAATTATATTCTTTAAAAGTATGCCCCTTTTAGACTTACACTCTATTCATTTACTGTCTAGCAATCTCTATTATAATTATATTCTTTAAAAATATGTCCCTTTTAGACTTGCACTCTATTCATTTACTGTCTAGCAATCTCTATTATAATTCTATTCTTTAAAAATATGTCCCTTTTAGACATGCACTCTATTCATTTACTGTCTAGCAATCTCTATTATAATTCTTTTCTAAAAAAAAAATCTCCTTTTAGACTTGCACTCTATTCATTTACTGTCTAGCAATCTCTATTATAATTCCATTCTTTAAAAATATGCCCCTTTTAGACTTGCACTCTATTAATTTACTGTCTAGCAATCTCTATTATAATTATATTCTTTAAAAATATGCCCCTTTTAGACTTGCACTCTATTCATTTACTGTCTAGTAATCTCTATTATAATTCTATTCTTTAAAAATATGCCCCTTTTAGACATGCACTCTATTCATTTACTGTCTAGCAATCTCTATTATAATTATATTCTTTAAAAATATGCCCCTTTTAGACTTGCACTCTATTCATTTACTGTCTAGCAATCTCTATAATTATATTCTTTAAAAATATGTCCCTTTTAGACATGCACTCTATTCATTTACTGTCTAGCAATCTCTATTCTAATTCTATTCTTTAAAAATATGCCCCTTTTAGACTTGCGCTCTATTAATTTACTGTCTAGCAATCTCTATTATAATTCTATTCTTAAAAAATGCCCCTTTTAGACTTGCACTCTATTCATTTACTGTCTAGCAATCTCTATTATAATTATATTCTTTAAAAATATGCCCCTTTTAGATATGCACTATTCATTTACTGTCTAGCAATCTCTATTATAATTATATTCTTTAAAAATATGCCCCTTTTAGACATGCACTCTATTCATTTACTGTCTAGCAGTCTCTATTATAATTATATTCTTTAAAAGTATGCCCCTTTTAGACTTACACTCTATTCATTTACTGTCTAGCAATCTCTATTATAATTATATTCTTTAAAAATATGTCCCTTTTAGACTTGCACTCTATTCATTTACTGTCTAGCAATCTCTATTATAATTCTATTCTTTAAAAATATGTCCCTTTTAGACATGCACTCTATTCATTTACTGTCTAGCAATCTCTATTATAATTATATTCTTAAAAAATATGCCCCTTTTAGACTTGCACTCTATTCATTTATTAACGGCTTATTTCTTTTTTAAACTAACACTAGCTTCTCTATTCTTTTTGTATTCTATTTGCTTTCTTTTTATGTATTATCTATATGAAACTATTTGAATATATTGACATTAATTAGGTATATATCACACACTCACACACTTTGTGGAAAATTTCACTCTGCAGTAACGGCTGTGTGGTTCTTCACATTTAGTGAGTAGCGTTCATCTTCAGTCTAAAGTCATTCAGATCTATGGGACGTGTCATCTGATAATAGAGTCTGTGGTGGGCAGAAGGTGTACATGAACAACAGCTGTTCAGACAGGAAGTGTGACACAGGAAATGGGCCCCTGTCAGTGCTGCTGTTGGTTCTGTTGACTGGAGCCCGGTGGAAACTCTGAGCAGAGGGGTTAAACGCCTGCGGTTTCACTGGCCAACCGAGACACAGATAGTCTATGTCACACTAAAACTATATCAGATCATTCAGTTATTAGACAAGATTATTATAGTCCAGTTCCTCTTTCTGTTCCATCTGCATATTAACAATACCATTTATGATCATTCTATTATTAATTGTCCTTGCTGTGACGTTTCAGTAGCTATCATATGATAGTTTATACTGCGCATATTTGATCAATAATACAGAAAACTGTGCTGCACTATACTGTTTTGTATTTTAACATATTAAAAGGGTCACATGATCTTCATAAATCATTCTAATATGCAGATTTCTGATTATTATCAATGTTGAAAACTGAATATGTTTGTTCTTCAGGATTCACAGATGAATGAAGTTTAATAGAACAACATTTATTTGAAATATAAATATTTTGTAAAACTATAAATGTCTTTACTGTCACTTTTGATCCATTTAATGCATCAATGCTAAATAAAGGTAGTATTTTATTAATAATAAATAATATAAATTACTGTAAATAAAGAAATGACTGTCACTTTTGATCAATTTAATATGTCCGTGCTGAATAAAAGTATTCATATTTTTAATAAATAATATAAATTACTGTAAATAAAGAAATTACTGTCACTTTTGATCAATTTAATATGTCCGTGCTGAATAAAAGTATTAATTTTTTTTAATAAATTATATCAATTAATGTAAATAAATAAATTACTATCACGTGTGATCAATTTAATGCATTCTAGCTGAATATATTTAAAAATATATAAATTAATTAAGTAAACTACTATTCATAAATTAATATACATAAATTATAAAAAATTATGTCACATTTGATCAATTTAATGCATTCTAGTTGAATAAATTTTTTGAAAATGTTTAATAAATTAATGAAGTAAACTACTATTCATAAATTAATATACATATACATAAATGACTAAGTCACTTTTGATCAATTAAATGCATTCTTGCTGAATGAAATGATAAATGTTTTTAATAAATGACTAATTAAATTGTCACTTTTGATCGATGTACTGCCGTCTAGCTGAATAAACTGATAATTGAATAAATAGTAGAGCAGCTGTGGATGTAAGTGTTGTGTTGTGCGTCTGCAGTGAGCGTCCAGCATCATCCAGCGTCAGTGACGGAGAGCTACACCAGTGACGGAGGCTCGTATCTGTCCACACCGTCCCCGTCTCCACCCAGAGTCACGTCCTCCATCCTCCACCACAAAGAGCAGGAGCTGCAGACGCCGAGCAGCACGTTCATCACCGCGGTGAGAGAGATAATGCCTCGAGATTACTAGAATGATGGAGCAACAAAAACTAAAACATTACGCCTTCATTTATATTCATTTTAACAAGTGTGACCCTGGCCACAAAACCAGTCATGAGGGTCAACTGTTTAAAATTGAGATACATGCATCATCTGAAAGATGAATAAACAATATTTCCATTGATGTATGGTTTGTTATGATCGGACAATATTTGAGAATCTGGAATCTGAGGGTGCAAAAAAATCTAAATATTGAGAAAATCATCTTTAAAGTTGTTCAAATGAAGTTCTTAGCAATGCATATTACTAAAAAAAATTACGTTTTGATATATTTATGGTATGAAATGTACTAAATATCTTCATGGAACATGATCTTAATATCTAATGATTTTTGGCATAAAAGACAAATGTATAATTTTGACCCATACAATGTATTGTTGTCTATTGCTTACAAATATAGCTCTTATGACTGCTTTTGTGCTCCAGGGACACAAAATAATAAACTAAATCTGATGCATATTTGTCAGTCTTACAGAAATGAAACTGGTCAGATTTCTCTAATAGTAATAATAAACTGAATGTGTTTGAATTGCACAGTAGCCAGGTTTATGTATTTATCATCAATAAATCCCAAACATTTAAATTAATTGAATATCGCTTGTTCCACAGTTAGACATATACGCTATAATTTAATAAATGTAATTGTTTTCACAATGAACAGGTTTATATGGAGGACCAAACATGCAGAAATTAAAAATGAATGAATGATAGGGAAATAAATATAGAAATAATAAGCAAATGAATGACTTGCTAAAACAAATACAATTATAATTAAATTTAGTCCTGCATTTTTGTATTATCATTCCCCCTTTATTTGTTATTTTCTTTATTTCGCTTTAACCACATGTATTATGCTGTTTATCATTCAGTGTTTAAACACAAATAATTAAATAATGTAAACAAAATCAAATACAAGCGTTAATGATAAACTACACCATGGTTTTTTTTTAATTATTTATGTATTTGTGAATTTATTTATTTTTCAGAAATCTGACATCATGAAAACAATATGCATCACATTGAAATGAATGTGTTTTTGTTCAAACAGTGTAATCCAAATGCATGTAAATGTGACATGAATTGAAATACATCAATCGTAAACGAAGGCCTAGATGATTTTGAAGTGTACTGGTGGCAAGCATCACTATTTTAGACGCTTTAGTTCTCTAACAGTAGTTTGTTTCACCAGAGCAAGACTTCAGGTCTGTTTGGCTTCTCGACTCTGGTCTGAATCTAGCGCTTCAGATCAGTAAGTACCGTGTGCTTCATGATAACGCTGTCAGAGAGTCCTGCGTGTGTCATGCTGTGTGTGTGCTTCAAGCTGTGTTATTTTGAGCTTAATGTGACGGTAACGTCGTCCTCAGGGAGTCAGTAATGCACTTACAGGGGAAGTTTACATGCATGTATATGCACTTCATGTTTTAGATTATCAGTCTCTCACTGAGGAACGAGTTGATGTCGTTGTCATGTTTCACATGTGCGATGCATGCGCTGAAAATAACCGTGCGATGCACATGCAATGTTAAAGATCCTGTGTGTTGAGTCTTATTTGTGCCAAGACGTCTTGTGCATCTAAAGCAAGAAATCTTTTTGAGAAAAATGAGTTGAAATGCTGATACACGGATGCTGTGTGAAATCATGCAGCGAGCATCGTTTACATAGATTGAATGAGCGGTTCCCTGCAAAGATTTTTTACATTTACATTTGTTTACATTTACATTTATGCATTTATCAGACGCTTTTATCCAAAGCGACTTACAGTACATTCGGGCTATACATTTTTTGTCAGTATATATTAGATGCCTTAGAAAATGCGTTAGAAAATACACCACTTTATGCTTTTCTGCTGTATTTGAGTTGAACATTTTAATTTTCTGTAATACTGATGCTTTTAAAAAATACAGGAATTTTATTTTTTCTGAAATATTTGCAATATGAATGTAAATTTTTTGACAACTCAGAATGGATGATGTTAAGCTGATTTAAATGGCTATATTTGGAAATAATTAATAATTCTAGAATGAGTGAGGCGAATTTGTCTCATAATTTATAAAATATAAATATATAGTATTAAGCTTTATTGTGAAGGATTTTGTTTGACTATAAACTTTGAATTTGATCATGATTATTATTAAATACAAATCATAAACAAAATGAAAATATACAAAGAGTTTTAAACAAATACCCCAAAATGTGTTCTTCAACAAATTAAGAATCCTATTGCAATAACGCTATTATTTATTATTTAAAAGTGAGTATTTAATCAAACTAATACAGCAGGACGATGCATGCATGTGGGGAAATCTAGTTGTTTAATGAATCTAGTATTAAATATTAATATTATTGGCTCTTTGACATTGCTTTGGTTCATTTTGAAAGTTGCTAAATGCATAAATGTAAATAAACACGATTTGGCTGTTGCATATATTTAGAGGACAACAGGGTAAAAGGCATCTTTGATATTATTTTCATCTAAACCACTAAATGTACTAAAACATGTCGAAGCACTTTCAGAAACATCCGCTTTTCAACAAGCACGTGTTTATCTCTCTGATCTAATATTTCATGTTTTTTAATGTTGTAGATGTAAGTAGCAAATGATAATCTCTAAATTTAATGCATATATTTTGAGACAAATGTCTTCTTCATGATTTTCAGTTTTGTTTAAGATAATTAAAGCAACAGGTTTTAAATATATGTATTGAATATGTAAAAGTATGGTATTTGGGGTAAAAAGCGCTGCTGTTGGGACTAAGGCGCAGTTATTAACATGATAATTCATAGATCGCTTTTTCAGTTGTTGACATGATTCAGAAGGTAAATATCATATATTATGCTGGGTGTCCATATCAGAGATAATCACCATGTTTAGAATAAAACCATCATATTTAAAAAAACATATAATAAAATATATGTTGTTGTTACTATAAATATATATTCAAATTATCAGTACTTTCCGAATCTTTACTTATTTAAATGATTTGTTTCTGTATTTCAAATATATTTTTTATATTAACATATTTTAATGACAATATATTGAACAAAAATCAATTATTTTATTTTCAAAAGAGGCAGAAAAAATACAACCTTTGTTAAAGTGATTGTTTTTAACAAATATTAACTAGACATTAGTAAACAAAACAATATTTTAGCTGAAGTATGTATCAATACCGTGGGGGGGGGGGGGCGTTAAAGCCACCCTGCCACCTCGTACATTTATACAAAAATATATATATAAAATAAACAACTTGAATGATTATTTTCACACAAAATCGGTTGCTCCGTTAATGTTCAATACAACGTATTTATTTTTATGCAATTATACATTTTAGGCGCAGTGCTGCACATGTGGGCCCGTTGTATGTAGTGTATATATATATATACACACGATGGCTGTCAAACGGCTCTTAATAAACATCAAGCTGTCAGCGGTGACTTGCTCATCACTTTCTTGTTTGTCACCGCAGCTGTGAATCCTTCAGCAGTGTTTGGACTGGGATTGCTGGACGTGTTCATCATTCATAGACTGATAATCGTCCAGAGCCGCGCTGATGAATATGGACTCTGACTGCGGTGCTGGTACGTTACAGGACCGAGATCACGGATCGGACTCTTTTCATTCTTCACCTCTCGGCATCTGACAGACGTCTGAGTCTTCTGATTGTACAAGTAGTGTACTAATCAAATCCAGACGGGATTGCATTGTTAAGAAGGATCGAGTCCGACTTTTTACTATGAAAATAAAAATAAAACTACTGTAGTTAAAATCAAATGGAATTTGTAATTTATTAAAATAGTTCCCTACTCAAATTAATAAGTAACATACAGAAATGACTCCGTTTGAATTACATTAATTCAATATATAAATGTGGAAATATGTACAGAGAAATAAC
>QVTF01006584.1:0-38717 GCA_003573665.1 Oxygymnocypris stewartii | reverse complement strand
GCTTCTGAGAAGACCCTTGACACAGAGTTTGCCAGGAAATTGAAAAAGTTCAAGTCTGCCTTTCTCAGTGAGTCTGAATTATTGAACCAGCCCAAATGTTCCTCCCCTTTTTCTTCTCCTTCTTTTTCAGCTTTCACCCAGCTTCAGGTCGCAGTGCTGTCACAACAGATATTGCAGTTCAATGAGGAGAGTCCCTTAGAGGAGTGTCTTTCTGTTCAGGATGCTTTTGGTACCAGAACAGAACAGTAAAGATGTGAGGGGGACATGTCAACGTGGAGGTTGATTCACAATTTGTGTGCTGTGCTTTTTTCATTGTTCACCACTGCCTGAGCGAGAGCGAGTGTGATTGAGCATGTAAACACTTGATTAACGGAGTGACTGGCTCATCTGGTCATTTTCCTCTTTTCTTACTAGCTTCACATCTCTAACATTTCTGTCGGAGGAAATTCTCCCATAATAAATGACTGTAGGATCCGAGCACTGCCCCGTACACAGAGAAGCACTGACAGCCCAGCCATGCTGAGATTTGACAACAGGCCTCTTGTGTTTCCACCCGCAGTTTGACATGCAACAGATGTCCCTGGAGGAGCTCAAACACGTCCTGTTCCACGCCTTCAGAGACCATCTCACCATGAAGGACATCGAGAATATTATCGTCACCGAGGAAGAGAGCTTGAAGGAGAACTCAGGAAACTGCCAGACCGAATTTCCGGGAGGTAAATAGCAAAGAGAACGATTTCGTGGTAATTGGCGGATCCTGCAACAGTTTGTTGAACTCGTGCTGATTCGAGTTTACAGACACTGGAAAATTTGCGAAGCTCTGGTGAGGTGAAGTTTAAAGTTCTGACAGTAACTCAAGAATTCTGTATGAATACCAATGAAAATATTTCACATGATCAGCAGAGCGCAGCAGTGAACGGACAGTTTTCAGAAGCCAAGAAGTATTTTTCCAAAATTCTTCAATAAAAAGTGTTAAGCCTTGAATCAAACCAACTCTCTGAATTCAATCAAAACTTACTAACTTTTTATTTAAATGAAGATACAAAACTAATGCATTTATTGAGACAAAGAAATACTCCTTTCATGAAACATTAGAAATTATGTAATTGAATCAAAAATGTATGATATATAAAATGATTGACTCGTTGTCATTTTTAATAGTAATTAATTACAATATCACATATATTTAATTTAAATTTAAATATATAAAAAGGTATTTCAAAATATATAACTACATATCATTAAGTATTAAGAGTATTGTCAATAATGTCATTTTCAATGCTGAAATCTTTTGCATTCCTGCATATTTTTTATAAATTATGCTAAACTTGCAGATTTTTGACTTAATACCTACAGAAGCATGTATCATGGTGCAGTATAAACATTTGAACTTAGTCATTTATTCAAAATACAATATAATAAACCAATTCAATTAAAACAATAATTATATTTAAAAAATGAATTACATATATTTCAATTTGATTGCATATTCAATTATAGATGAATACGTGGTAAGAATGTAGTCAGTATGTAGCAAATGACCGTGTCTACTCTGATTGGTGGATCTAATGGATGCTTTTTTTGTTTACTAAAATCGTATTGACTTTCGGCTTCTACAGAAGTATGTGATAATTGTAATTGATTTGTAGACAATTATTGTAATTATACAAATTAAATTAATATATTTAAATGCATTAACAAATATTGAATTACATGTAAATAAATAAAGAGTGTAGTCAATAATGTTCGTAATGCCTTAGTAACAGCAATGTCTCTGATCGGTGCATCCAATGAAAAGCTTGCTTCTTTAAATGAAGCTAAAATCTCATTGACTTTTGGCTTCTGCAAACGCATATATCATCGCTTAACAATCACAGTGCTCATAGTAGGTCTTGAAAGGTTTATATGTATCATTAAACATCAATTTCTTTATGGATTTTTACATTTGGAGCCCGACTGTTAGGCTGATGTGTGTTTTAATGAGATGAGAGTTCTGTGCTCTCAGTGCATTATACATTTTTTGGGAATGAAAAGCGTCTGATAAATGAAAGTACTAGTGTAATATTTTCTTCATTCACTCCCTGCATTGGTTACTTTTGAATTCCACCCGCTTTATTGAACCAGATGTTTTTCATCAGCCAACAAAGGTAAAGGAATGAATGGAATTCAGAAGCAGGGAAATTATCATAAAAGCTTGTTTGCGATTATGCTTCAGCAGTTCAATATTTAATCTCAATATGCAGCACAGAATAACAACACAATTGAATGGAATTGATTCTGCTGGCCTGAGAAAAAGGTGCATAAAATGTAACAATTTCATGCTTCGAAATCCAATTAGTCTGTCACATTTTAAAACATATGCTTTATTGGCCCCACACTGTGCCCTACACAGTTTCACATATTCAATATTTATTTCTGTCTGCGTATGTGCGATCATGAGTGTGTCGAGTCCAGTGAGGCAGCTCAGCAGAGCCACACGTTTTGTTTCAGTGTTGTTTATATTCAAAGCCTCATTATGCACAGAGATCAGCAGCACTGCTGGATCATTGTTTGGATGGCTTATGCTCATTGTGTGCTGTCCTCTCTTCTCATTGATGCTCTTTCACAAATGCTCTCTTCTACTCCATCAGTGCATTCGAAAAAGAAGAATCACCAGACGTGTCTCCGCAAGAGCCTCATCTGCGCTTTTGCAATGGCCTTCATCATCAGCGTCATGCTCATCGCAGCCAATCAGATGTTGCGGAATGGTATGGAGTAGCCCCGCCCACTGTGAACCCTGCTGACCTAAGAAACATGCATCAACAAACTCCACTTTCTTTTAGTTGGAAGCGCGCGCGGGGCGCCCACCAAACAAAGGATGTGAATCCCAAGAAAGAGTTTTTGTGTTTTATATTTATTTCGGCGATTGTGATTGTGTCAGACTTGTAAGCGGCAGTGAGGGATGTCCTCCATCATCAGCTTGACAGGAACATGCAAGGGCTCCTCACTGGATACCATTTAATGCAATAACATACCAAGTCCCTCCACGCTGCGTTTTTCTCATTCCTGTCTTTGAAAGGCGAAGACTTTATACTTTATCTCACTCCAAGTCATGTCAGATGGGAACGATGAGGAGTGATTGGCTGCCGCCGCTGCAGGATGTCTGGCGTCAAGAGCGTGTGCATGTTCGTCTCAAATGCACTGTATGTTTTGTTCGCAGCAAGGGACTGTGGGTATTTTTGGAATAGCAAACTACCACTTTTACAGTATGCAGCTTACTGTGTACACACAGTATGCAAAGAAAATCACAAATTACCACAATATGCAGGATATAATCTGCATGGAGTACTGTATCCCACAATGCATCTTAATGTTTTGAGTGTGATTATTTTCTTCTTCTTTGATTGGACTGTCAATTAGTATTTTATTGAGTTGAAAAAAGGAAAATAACTATATATTTTTTCCAAGGAAATTGTATTTATACTGCACATAATGATCACATAAAGTGATTTACATTAGCATAACTGAGATAGGGAGAGAGAGAAAAGATTATTAAAACAATTATTTAAGAGCAAATATGTTCAGGAGAAAAAAAACATGTTTTGTTTAAAATTGTAATTAAATAGCAGCTGCTGAACTGAACATACAATGTGATCAAATTAAAGGAAAACAACATGAAATATTACTGTCTGAAACTTTTATCGTTGCATACTGTGTACTTTTTACCACGTACTTAAAAATAAATAGTAGTAAGAAGTACTATTAACAGTTGGGGGACAGTAAGATATTTTTGGAGGTAAGAAAAATATAATTTTTCAGCAATGGTGCATTAAAGAAATAGTTCACCAAATGATGTCATTAATAACTCAAACCTGTAAGACCTTCATTCATCTTTGGAACACAAGATATTTGATGAAATCAGAGAGCTTTCTGACCCTGACACGTTCAAGGCCATCATTAAAGTCCATGTGACATCAGTGGACGTTTTACTCGTTTATTCCCTTGGTTTGATAATCAGATGAGGGAATAAATAAATACAATGTGGCCATTATTTCAAAAACAAGAGAACAAATTAATAAGGTCACGTGGCCACGATTGAACTAAAATGAGAGAGCGAGGGAAATCAATTTGAATAAACTTAGGGAACAAAGAGACACTGAAGACTTGAGTAATGGCTGCTGAAAATTACATTATAAAACAGTGATTTTAAATGGCAATAATACTTCACAGTATCATTGTTTTTACTGTATTTTGGATCAAATAAATGCAGCCTTGGTGAGCAGAAGAGGCTTTTGTCAGAAACATTATAAATCGTATTGACCCCAAAACTGTTCGTGAACAGAAGCAGACTGATTTTTCATTATTTGCTATATAATTTAACTTACAAATGCATCGTGGCTTTCCATATTCTGCAAAGCAAGTGGGATGAATTCAATTCCACACATCTCCATTTTGCAGTATTATGGGTAAACAGGATATTTTTTTATGAAAATTAGAAGTGTGTTGCATTCATGCCATTACCCAATCTCTTGTTTTGTGTATCTACAGAAGAAACAAGAGAGTATAATACTCTCTTTGATTTTAAATATAGTATCAAGTGTCTGCGTATATTGTCTGGTTAAAATATATAACACTGAACTTCTGCGGAAGTGTCTATACTACATAGTTGGACTTTTTGGTCCATTTTGAGTTTTTATTCACTCTCAGGCTCAGAGAGTCAGTGAATGCAACACAAACTGCTCTGAAACAACCAGAAGTAAACTGGTGGGTCTCTACAATAGCACTTTTTATTTTACAGTTACGGTCTGTGTGTAATATAAGTATTTGTCTACCTGTTTGCCTATATATTTAATGTGTGTGCACATCAGTCCTTATTATTGTGTATACTTACAGCCGTTTGTCACAACCCCCTGTATATTGCATGTGTATTTATGCATATAGTGCCACACAAAAGTCGTCGTTGGATTGTCTGTTCGACTGTGTCATGTGTGCATGTTCAGAACACTAATGCAGTGCTTTTCCAAGGTCTGTACCGCCTGCAGGCATTTGCTGAGAGCATCAGTCGAAACGTCTGGACTCCCATTGTTTCCTTCCTGTGAGCAAATATTACATGAACCAGCACCAGCCTTCTGTGCCACAATACACTGCAAAGGAAAAGCGGATTATTGGGAACCGTTTACTGTATTTTCCAGAATGTCACAGAACGGCTCGTTTGAGGACTGGTGCAGATTATTCTTTGGAATGAGATTTCCAAATCAATGGTCCCATCTAGTGGCCTATTCTGAAGATGTGATGTAAAAATCATAGGTAATGAAGGAAACTTACTTTTAGCGTTGTGAAGAATGCTAGTTAAGAAGAAGCTATTCAATAAATATTAGGCTATTAAATAAAATAACACGGTGCAACACTTTAATGGAATTTACACTGAATTCCACTCCCTTTACCAGAAAAGCAGTTGGAGACGGGAGTGGAATTCAGTGTAAATTCCATATATATATAATTCCATATATCTTAGAATTAAAGTTTTGCACCTTGTTATTTTATTTAATAGCCTAATATAAGACTATTTGTTCATGTTTCTTTCATTTATCACAAAGTCTAGTGGAGTAAAGTTTAGAAATGTCTTGCATCTAGTCATAATTCTATGTATCCTCCTGATGTTGCCAACTTGTTATTCTACTACAATTACCCTCTATGGGCACTTTAGATATATCAATTGGTAAGGGTTTTATTTGCTATGGTATTTTATATTTTGTTGATTAATAATATTTTTTTTTCATCTTGGAAAGGTTGCTGGAATGTTTAATTTAATTAACTCTCAATCCAGATCCTAACTTAATCTGAATTTGAAGCATGCCAAATCAAATTTTATTTGTATAGATTTTTATGGAGTAGATCAAAAGAAGGATTATTAATATGCAAAAGAGTTTACATATTTGCATGCAGGATGTGGATTGACGGATTAAAGCAATATGGGTTCTAAACAAAAATGTATCATTACTCGTATCATTACAAAAATAATATGAATCAATTAAAAAAAGTTTTTATTGAACATGACAATAAATGTCTTTGCATTCAATTATTGATATAATGATGATAATTTATATAATAACCATTTTTGATATTGTTGTTGCCTGGGGCAGTAGGGGGGGGGAAGCGTTGGAAATTCTACAAATAAGACTCAAATTCTATACATACTATCAGCTATACAACTAAAAAAAACAGCACTGTTAATGAATAAACAAGTCTTGATCTCTTTAATTTAAAGCATCTACAAAATAATGTTTACACAAACCGTCGGCCTGAGGTAATACATTCCAAAGGCTGTTTAATTCTTCAAATCCTCTACTAATGCTTCTCAGTTGGTACTGTGTATGCACTGTATTACCAAGTCAAATGGTTCAGCTGTGCCCCCAACAATGTCAACATTAAAAAAGTAATCATAGTATATGTGTAAATATTTAAAAGGCACTTAATGTAATTACAATTATACATTTCGAGACAAAAATGATGATTTTCTTAGGGAAGACACGCATGCTTTACCAGAGTGTTACTAGTGTAATATTCAGGAGTGCAAGTATTATAGTAATAGATGTCTGTATAGAAGACTTTGTTATTAGTAACTCACAGCTTCCTTTAGAAATATAGCCTAAAGCATCATTACATAGCACCACATAACTGCAAGTCTCTCTATAAGATTAATATTAATACTGCTGCAACATAAAGTAGCATTGATACTGCAGTGTTTTTACTCTGAGCTCAGCATCAAGCAGTTCAAGTCAATTCCATCATTGCCATGATTTTTCTATTTTAATGGCCATTAAACACTCTTAAAGGGGAGTACATTGTGCTGCAAGTTAAAACTTGGTTAAACTCTGAACGAACTTTTGCCTTATAATTATGAAATCTGTAAGATTGTGGAATTAATAAAAAAAAGCTTGAAAAGCTAAAAGAAATAGAATCTAAATGTTTGATTAAACAAATATTCTCTTTCAATTTTTACATTTATATTTCTGTTTTTTTTATTATACACTACATTTCAAAAGTTAAAGTCAGTAAGATTTATTTAAGGTTTTGAAGGAATGCTCGTATGCTCACCAAATAATTGATCAAATATCAGTAAGTGCATTATCCTGAAATATTATTAGAATTTAAAATAACTGTTTCTTATTTTTTATTTTTTTTTATAATTTAATCCTGTGATTGCAAAGCTGGATTTTCAGTGACCCGAATCTTTCAAAAACTTTAATAATCCTTACTGACCCCAAACTTTTGAAGAGTAGCGTATGGTGTGCAATATAAAAGTGTTTAAAAAAATAAGCAAGAGGCACAATTTGATTATAAAACTCTTTTTCATAACAGCTCAAGGCTCCTCTTCTGGGCCCGTGGGTAAAGAAACTGTAAAGAGTCCTGCAGATTCAGCTTGTATGAAGCGTTTCTCTAAAACTCGGTGTGTAGTGGACCGCTGAAATCCCTGGATCCAGCCTCGCTGGGTTTCATGAAGACGCCTTCCATTGTTTTCCAGTAGCTGTGCGAGGTGCTGACCATCATGCCGTGCACTTCTCTCTGGTCGTGGATGGGTCTGCCGTACTGTTCACCCGTCACAGACAGCAGAGCCTCGGTGGCCGTGTGGCGGAACCGAACGGACTCGTCCCGCTGCCAAACAGAGCCTGCGCACAGAACGGTCCACTCGTCCAGATGGTCACCCTCGCCGTTCTCACCAAAGGCACTGACCTCCTAAAAGGGGAGAGTCTTTGAGTAAAATTCCACGGACTCTTGCAAGATCAAAATTCTATGTACAGTACCTATACATTACAGTGTTTTTAAAAATGATGACATTAAAACCTGATTTGAAGAAAGAGGAGAAGTGAAGTAATGGCTGTGTAGATTGCGGCCGGTGTTCACATGGGTCCAATCGGATGTTCTGTCCACATTGTACCAGAGTCCCTCGATGACATGCAGCATCACTGGGTGCCCCGCACACTCCAGTAACTGTTACTGTCCTCCACCACGGTCACGCCGGTCACTGACTGCTGACCACTACCTGGAATTATCATTATCAGATCATAGAGAGACTGCATGCTGCTGCTGCTGCTTCTAAAACAAATCTATACTGTTATTCAGCAAGGACGCATTCAATTGATCAATTGTAATTATAAATAATTCCGTTTCAAATAAATGCTGTTATTTCAAACGTTCTATTCAAGATTCCTGAAAATAATTACGGTTTCTTTTTTAGTATTATTAGGAAGAAAATCAATAATTTTATTCAGCACATGTTCATTAAATTGATCAAAGCAACAATAAAGACATTAATAATGTTATTTCAAACCTTCTATGCATCCTTTTATCAAAAACATTATGTTTATCTAATAGCTTTTTAAAACTGTAGTTAATTATGTGTGACCCTGGACCACAAAACCAGTCATAAGAGTACATTTCAATGCACCAAAGCTGAATAAATAAGCTTTCCACTAATGTATGGTTTGTTTTGATAGGATCACGTTTGGCTGAGATACAAATACAGGTGCATCTCAATAAATTAGAATGTCGTGGAAAAGTTCATTTATTTCAGTAATACAAATCAAATTGTGAAACTCGTGTATTAAATAATTTAATACACACAGACTGAAGTAATTTAAGTCTTTGGTTATTTTAATTGTGATGTTTTTGGCTCACGTTTAACAAAAAACCCACCAATTCACTATCTCAACTAATTAGAATACTTCATAAGACCAATAAAAAAAAAAACTTTTAGTGAATTGTTGGCCTTCTGGAAAGTATGTTCATTTACTGTATATGTACTCAATACTTGGTAGGGGCATCTTTAAAAAGCAAGTCAGCAGAAGGAAGCATGACGTGCTCCAATATTTCTTGGTAAACGGGTGCAGTGACGTTGGTTTTCAAAAAACACAATGGACCAACACCAGCAGATGACATTGCACCCCAAATCATCACAGACTGTGGAAACTTAACACTGGACTTCAAGCAACTTGGGCTATGAGCTTCTCCACCCTTCCTCCAGACTCTAGGACCTTGGTTTCCAAATGAAATACAAAACTTGCTCTCATCTGAAAAGAGGACTTTGGACCACTGGGCAACAGTCCAGTTCTTCTTCTCCTTAGCCCAGGTAAGACGTCTCTGACAACAACTGTAGCCAAATTCCTTGACACGTCTGTGTGTGGTGGATCTTGATGCCTTGACCCCAGCCTCAGTCCATTCCTTGTGAAGTTCACCCAAATTCTTGAATCGATTTTGTTTGACAATCCTCATAAGGCTGCGGTTCTCTCGGTTGGTTGTGCATCTTTTTCTTCCACACTTTTTCCTTCCACTCAACTCTCTGTTAACATGCTTGGATACAGCACTCTGTGAACAGCCAGCTTCTTTGGCAACGAATGTTTGTGGCTTACCCTCCTTGTGAAGGGTGTCAATGATTGTCTTCTGGACAACTGTCAGATCAGCAGTCGTCCCCATGATTGTGTAGACTAGTGAACCAAACTGAGAGACCACTTTGAAGGCTCAGGAAACCTTTGCAGGTGTTTTGAGTTGATTAGCTGATTGGCACCATATTCTAATTTGTTGAGAAAGTGAATTGGTGGGTTTTTGTTAAATGTGAGCCAAAATCATCACAATTAAAAGAACCAAAGACTTAAACTACTTCAGTCTGTGTGCATTGAATTATTGTCCTAAAACAAGAACACATTTTGGTTTAGGTTTTAGGACAACTTTGATGCAAGGTTTTGATCCACTTCAAATGTTGACTACTATATTTGAATATCAGGAAGCTGAGGGTGCAAAACAATATAAATATTGAGAAAATTGCCTTGAAAGTTGTCTGAATGAAGTTCTTAGCAATGCATATTACTAATAAAAAAATAAGTTTTGATATATTTGCAGTAGGAAACTTACAAAATATATTCATGGAACATGATCTTTGATTTTTGACATGAAAGAAAAATCAATAACTTTGACCCATGCAATGTATTCTTGGCTATTGCTTACAAATATACACGTGCTACTTATGCCTGGCTTTGTGGTCGAGGGTCACATGTTTTATTACACATATCTCATACGATATGCATGCGCATCTCGCGCTAAATCTGCATCAACTGTTTTCAAATGGAGCGGCATTTAATGCAAACAGCAGCGGTTCACTGACAAACTACACAATTTCGCGTTCATTATCGCAGATGAATCGCCTTCGATAATTAATATTAATTAATTTCTTACATGTATAATGAACGCGATATTGCGTAGCTTGTCAGTGAACTGATCATCAAACGTTTATATCACTGCCATACAGCTGAGGCGAGCAGACTTTATGAATGACAGTCACTCACCAGATCCATAGCGGACATCATGAGAGTGTAATCTGACGTTGTGTTTCACATTGAGCAGCTTCACCACCGACCCGCACGTTACAAACTTCATTTCACTGCCGGAGGAGAATATAAACATACATGACAATAACACTGTTATAGGCAACAGCACCCGTAAGAACTCCAAACTACCCATGGCTTACTGAGTCCTATGAAAAAACTAATCTTTAAAAACCCTCGGTGACGTCATATGGAACGCGTGAAGCACTAAAATATAGAGCGCCTTCTTCAGGCCCGGAGACACTCTAGTGCCAGGTAAAAACTGTATTTTTATTTTATTTTTATTTTTTGGTGAAATCTATTTTAAAATGGCTGAATGTTAGTTTTAAATTATTTTACTCGAGGAAAGGTAACTACAATTCGCCCCTTAACGATATGTATTGGTAACACTTTACAATAAGGTTTAAATTATTAACTACATAAGCTAACCTGAACTAACAATTAAAAATTATTCGAAATTTTGTACTAATCTTAGTTGCTTTCAACATTTAATAATGCGTTATTTGGGAAATATCAGCAAATAAATTAATCCTTACCGGAAGTTAAATGTGTATAGCGGAACCAGAATCCAGACTGGAACCCTCAGCCATTTTTTGTTGTTACTATCAGCTTCTTCAAAAGTGACGCTTCGTTCTTCATCTCAGCGCTTATATTCAAGTCTTTAATCGGGCTTCCTCGCAAGGGAAAGTATGTGCGCTTTCGTGTTCGATGTCTAATTTCAGCTAAGTGTTTTTAAAAGGGTCGTGTAGCGTTAATGCCTGGGGTTGTTTTTCTTAGCGTTCAGGCTAGCTGTTAGCATGAGGGCCTTGATTTCTCACAGGGCCGCGGACATAGTCGTTACGTAATTATAAGCAAAAAAATACTGTTTACGTTCGATTCATCGCTAGTTTTCTGAGTATTTCTTAATAGTTATAAACTTCGTAATTTTTCATCCTAAATTCCTTGGCTAAGCTCAAATCTTGCTAGGCGCATGGATCTCAAGTTCACCTGCATGTGTGTTTTGGTATCTAAACAAGCCTGGATTTACACAATTAGTACTCTGATTGTATATTTTGACATGTAAACATCTTAACATATGAATCAAATTAGACAAACCAAGTGTTATTTTGAATGTCCAATGCAAGAATAATCGAGTGAAGCTGACCTGTGTCAGTCTTTTGTTTATTGCGAGAGATGTGTCAGCTGTATGACCTGTTTTTGTTATTATTATTAAACTGAATTTTACTGGATATGACTAGGAAATTGTAATGTTGCCACTGTCAATGCAACATTTCACTCTTTTTTTTTTACAATGAATACTCTAAACCCTCCGAATGCCGTGGTATATTTGTCACAGCCATACTGTATTTATGACAGATCCTTGTAATACAAATGTTTGAATTTTTCACACAGGCCTTGCAAACATGTCTGACTTCATTGAAAGCGAGGCTGAGGAGTCAGAGGAGGAGTTCGAGGAGAAAGACCCTGAAGCCCATAAAGCAGCAGAGATTTCTGGAAGAGGATGGTAAGATGTTATCTACTTAAAGCCACATCCTGCAGAAGGCATGAATATGAACAGTTTATCAGAGTTCTGTTGATGTTGGCACATTGCGTCATTGCTTGTGTTCTGTGTTGTTGGTGTCTCCAGAAGAAGAAGAAGAAGAGAATATTGAAGATCAGGATGAGCATGGAAACCTGAGAGGACTTATCGATGATGGCGATGTGGAAGAGGAAGAACCCGCGGAGTGCAGCAGAGAATAGTGACTCTGGTGAAGAGGTCCGTCATCGCCGGAGAAAACGAAGTAGGTTGCTCTGAATTTAAAGCCATATTAATAAATCATTCTGCGTTCTAGTGTTTTCAATTCTCTAGTGCATAATATTGTTCTTAATGGGACTAGAGGAAATCTAATTTTTAAAACATTGTTATTTTGCTGGAGAGAACAAATAAAAAAAAAAGTTCACCTAAAAATGAGGCCAGCCAGTTTTTCTTCATTGGAGCAGATTTGGAGACATTTACATTGCTAAACTTGCTCCCCAATAAATTACATCAAAATGTGCGTTCAGCCAGCTGATGAAAACATGACAATAATCCACTTGACTCCAGTCCACCAATTAACTTCTTATGATGTGAAAAAACTGTGTTTATAAGACAAAAATCCACAATTTTTACTTTAAAACCATTACTTCTTGCCAAAATAGTCCATAATCTGTAATAATGCTTTCTCCAGTGAAAAAGTCAATGTACTGAAATATGTGTTTAGAGCAGTTTTGGATCGTTTTTGTGTGTAAGCAGTGCTTAATCGGTACATGCTTCTCTTCTGATTCAGACCAGATAATTTTTTCACTGTTATAATATGGATAGAGAATTCATATTTTAGCCTGAAGAAACTATTTAAAGTTAAGGCGTTTGCCTAATGATCAATTTGTTTACTATGAACAATTACGATTACTTAGATTGAAAAAAAAACATAAGTATTGACAATAAGCTAAATGAAATATTGTTTTTTTGTATCGCTTAACATTTGTTCTCATTAAACAATGTGTGTTTGTATCTGTCAGGTTATGATGACTATCTTGATGATGATGATCTGGACCTCATCGAGGAGAATTTAGGAGTAAAAGTGAAGAGAAGGGTGAGTCACCAAACTTCCAGCCTGTGCTAAATTGCAGAATTGGTATTAATTTAACTGATACTAGTTAAGCACAGTTTTGAACTCGTGTCAAAATCTGTTCAGAAAAAGAAATACTCGCGTGTGAAAACAATGGATGATGAGGGGGAAGATGATGAGAAAGACATGATTGCTGATGAGATCTTCACTGGGGAGGGTGACGGAGATGGAGAGGTGGAGGAGGGAGAGGCTGTGGACACACTTCACACAAGAGATGACGAAGAGGAGGAAGAGGATGAGGAATCTGGTAGGAAAGAAGTTTTGAATTCATTTTGAAATTTGACTTTTGAAATTTGAATTCATATTCTAGAATTCTGTGGAATGATTTAATTTTTTCTCAATATTTTCAGATATTGATGATTTCATTGTGGATGATGATGGGCAGCCCATCACTAAAAAGAAGGGAAAGAAATTATCTGGCTACACAGATGCGTAAGTGATGTAAATAGTAAAACAGTGGTTTGCTTATGTAAATCTAGACTTCTCTGTGTGGTATGAAGAAGGACTAAAGCCGTGACTGAAATGGCCTTCAACCCATGCCTTTCTTATCTCTAATGTTGCACCTTTTGTGATATTCTAGTGCTTTGCAAGAAGCTCAAGAGATATTCGGCGGTGATTTTGATTTTGCCGAGTTTGACACTGAGGCATATGATCATGCGGAAGAGGAAGAGGAGGATCAGGATGATGAGTCATGGGATCGGCCAAAGAAGCAGACCAAGAGAAGAGTTGGCCGCCGTAGCATATTTGAGATCTATGAACCCAGTGAGCTGGAGAGCAGCCACATGACCGATCAAGACAATGAGATCCGCTCTACAGACATGCCAGAAAGATTCCAGGTATGTAGCAGTGTTGACCTGCATATATATCTTTCATTTGCAGTATGCTGTCCAATGTGAAGTACACCAGACACTTTTGCATGCCCTTGTACCAGTGTGTTTCTTTTCATGGGTGGAAATGAGGATATTTCAAAACCTCTTGTCATGTGCAGTTGAGGACCATCCCTGTAAAGCCTGCTGAGGATGACGAACTGGAGGAAGAAGCTGAATGGATTTACAGGAATGCCTTCTCCACACCGACCATCTCCATGCAGGTGTGAATGGAATATTTGTATAACATGACTTTTGTTAGCATATTGTCATGGCACTAAGCTAACTCGATGCTTATTTTGTTTTTATTTGCTTTGCAGGAGAGCACAGACTACCTGGATCGTGGGACAACCACTAATTTCAGCAGAAAGGGCCCCAGTACTATTGCTAAAATCAAAGAAGCTCTGAACTTCATGAGGAACCAGCACTTTGAGGTATAGTCATGGGAAAAAACAAGTTATAATGAACTTGACTGACAGATCATCTGGTTTTTAACTCCTCTCTCTCTTCCATCTTACAGGTTCCCTTCATTGCATTCTACAGGAAGGAGTATGTGGAACCAGAGCTGAATATTAATGATCTGTGGAAGGTGTGGCAGTGGGATGAGAAGGTAAGGGCTAATCAAAATGTTCTCTATATGCAGTGTGGTTGCTACTTTTTCTTTAATAATGTAGAAATGATTTATGGCTGTCCTCATCAGTGGACTCAGCTGAAGACCAGGAAGCAGAACCTGACACGTCTTTTCCGGAGGATGCAGTCTTATCAGTTTGAGCAGATCTCCGCCGACCCTGACAAGCCACTGGCTGACTCGACTCGTCCTCTAGACACTGCTGATATGGAGAGGTATATGTACAAACCTAAAAACCATTCTAAAATATTATGCTTTGTCCACAGTAATCACACCCTCTTTCTGCATTGACAGACTGAAAGACGTCCAGTCTCTTGATGAGCTGGGAGACGTCTATAACCACTTCCTGCTCTACTATGGCCGAGACATTCCTAAGATGCAGAATGCAGTCAGGGTCAACAAAAAGAAACTGAAAAAGATCAAAGAAGTGTCAGAGGAAGATGGTACAGCTGTGTTTCCTTTGCATAATTTGTTCAAATAATGGTCAACCATGCATTAGACTAAAACTGTTTTTGTTCTTCTAGGGGAAGAGGCAGAAGTGGAGGAGGAAGAGGAAGAAGAGGAGCAAAAGGGTCCAGATCTAAAACTAGCTTCCCGTAGAGATATGTACA
Source organism: Oxygymnocypris stewartii (assembly GCA_003573665.1). NCBI lineage: Eukaryota > Metazoa > Chordata > Actinopteri > Cypriniformes > Cyprinidae > Oxygymnocypris > Oxygymnocypris stewartii. The sequence goes on along the minus strand of QVTF01006584.1, from coordinate 23,606 downwards.
GCATCTGTCAGAGCGCAGGCCTTGGTTTGTACATCTTGCACAAAAAAAGACTGTATTTTTTCTTTAATTTATTTATGCTGGCAGAGTCAAATGTGCCAAACATATTCCCTGACAAAAATGTATATTATTGTAGAATATAAACTTACAGCTATAGATTGATTGAATTTATTTATATTTTGAGATATTTTCACAATGTAACTGATATTGTACATGACTACCGTGCAAGTCCATGAAAGTCATTAATTCACTCATGATAATAATTATTATTATTAATTCAAACATACACACTTCTTGGAAAATGATGGCGTATGGTACTTATTTTTTGTTTAGATGGTCTTGCCAAGAAGTTTGGTCTAACCCCAGAGCAGTTTGGAGAAAACTTGCGAGACAGTTATCAGAGGCACGAAACCGAGCAGTTTCCTGCTGAGCCTTTGGAGCTGGCCAAGGACTATGTGTGCAGGTAATGCATCATTGCAAACTTGAAATTGTTACTTATAAAAATATCGTATGTATGCATGTCTTGTACCCACTGCTTATTGGAAAAACATAGCAGTTGTCATATTTATTCATAACTCAAATTTTTTCATAGCCAATTTAACACCCCGGAGGCTGTTCTGGAAGGCGCTCGCTACATGGTGGCCCTGCAGATTGCCCGTGAACCTCTGGTTAGGCACGTGCTCAGACAGACCTTCCAGGAGAGGGCCAAGATTAACATCAAGCCAACTAAGAAGGGCAAGAAGGTTGGTACTTAGTGTTAATTTAGAAGTTACATACATACCTTCTAGTATTTTGGAAGTGACTGTTACATATTATATTAACTGTTGTGTTATTGTTTATATTCTACTTTCATTTAACAATATTCATCCAGGAAAGGGTATTATCAGAAAAACAACCTTCCCACCTCAGCAGAGCCCTGTTGTGTTAGAGCTTAAGCTAGAATGTTCAGTTGATATCATGTAGGTGGTGTGTTGTAGGCATAGCTAGTTTTTGCTGTGCTACAGTATTACCGTAGTAAACTTGTCCCTCCTATTCAAACCCAGACTGAACTGATGTGCCAATGGCTGCATTGTTTGCTCATTCATCAGTAATTTCCCATCAGCTAATATCTGGCATGTTTCCTAGGATGTGGATGAAGCTCACTATGCCTATTCCTTCAAGTACCTGAAGAACAAGCCTGTGAAAGAGCTAAATGGAGATCAGTTCTTGAAGATGTGCCTTGCTGAGGAGGAAGGCCTGCTTGCCATAGACATCTGCATTGACCTTGTGGGAGTCAAAGGGTATAGTTGTGTCCTGAACAAATTAGCTTGAGATCAAGACCTGTATTTACTTATTAAATATAGTATACAAGAGATACAGAGCAGTTCTGTTTACAATCTCTACAGGTTCGGAGATCAGACCTATTTTGATGAGATTAAGCAGTTCTACTACAGGGATGAGTTCAGTCACCAGGTGCAGGAATGGAACAAGCAGAGAACTCTTGCTATTGAACGTTCCTTGCAGCAGTTCCTGTATCCCCAGATGGCCAAGGAACTGAAAAACAAACTTGTTGCTGAAGCCAAGGACAATATTATTAAGGTGCCACATTAATTGCATGTATTATATTATCTTTGAAAGCTATCAAAGCACTTTCAGTACCAAATTGTTGTATATAATAAGTTGATTTGTGTTTCTTGTGTTTTTGGTAGTCTTGCTGCAAGAAGCTGTATAACTGGTTGAAGGTGTCTCCGTATCGGCCTGATCAGCAGGTAGAGGAGGACGATGACCTCATGGATGAGTCGCAAGGAAATGGTATCCGTGTTCTTGGGGTAGCATTTGCTTCTGGCAGGTACATTTTTGTTCTGAGTGAGCGACTATATTCCACATGACTTTGAATTGGGATGCACAATAAAACCTAATGTTATTGGACATTTCATTTATATTTTGGTCATTTAATGCTGAGTTAAAGTGAATTTTAATTTAAGTTTAGAACATTGTATATTATTGGCCATAACATCATTATAATTATCAGCTTATCATATGTTTGAATGGTATCTGATAGTGTTTGCTTGTGTTTTTATAGAGACACACCAGTGTTCTGCTCCCTCATTAATGGCGAAGGAGAGGTTGTGGACTTCCTCAGGCTTCCGTATTTCCTGAAGAGGAGAAATGCATGGAGAGAGGATGAAAGAGAGAAAAAGGTGAAGAAACACAAGCCCTGCGATTCATTTACTGTTCATTTGTTTGTTAATTCCAATTGACATCAACATTGGCGCTTTTAAAACATCTGTTTGTTGTGTTTCCATAGCTTCATGATATTGAAAACCTCAAGAAATTCCTCCTTAGTAAGAAGCCACATGTTGTTGCTGTTTCTGGGGAGAATCGGTGTGTTCAATATTTTGTTTTTAAAAATGTCTAGTTTTAAACTTTCACTGGACCCCCACATGCTGATGCTTTTATTTGGATGTGTGTAGTGATGCTCATATGGTGATGGAGGACATCAAGCGTGCCATCAGTGAGCTGGAGCAGGACTCCTCTCTGCCTGCTGTGGGAGTGGAGCTGGTGGAAAATGAACTGGCTATGCTTTATATGAACAGCACGAAGTCTGAGGTCAGTGCAATGTGATAATAACTGAAATTCTAACCATAAATTAAACCCTTGTTGAAGGCTCTGTGCCATTTCTAATGTTTCTTTCACATACTGCTCCTCTCATAGGCAGACTTCAGGGACTATCCACCTCTGCTTCGGCAGGCTGTGTCTGTGGCTCGCAAGATTCAGGACCCCCTAGTGGAGTTTGCCCAAGTCTGCAGCAGCGATGAGGACATCCTGTGTTTAAAAACTGCATCCCCTGCAGGTACAAGTACATTCCTGCATCCCATCCTATGAAGGTCACTCGTAAATCACCTCTCATGTTATTATCTTTTTTTAATGTTCCCCAGGAGCATGTAGTGAAAGAGGAGCTGCTAGGTGCTCTTTACTGTGAGTTCATAAACCGGGTGAATGAGGTTGGCGTGGATGTGAACCGGGCCATTGCTCACCCTTATACCCAGAGCCTTGTTCAGTACATCTGTGGCCTCGGTACTAGAAAAGGCTCACAACTGCTCAAGGTGAGACCTTCTCCAAGAATCTCTATTCTCGCATTTGATGTCCGTTGTTTTTTCCAATCTAAATAAAATCCCAGTGTTAAGGCCCGTTCACACCGGGACGAATTTCGCGCGCGTTATTCGTCGACGTTTAACGCCTCGTGACTAAACAAAGGGCGCCAATGTGAGTGTGCACACCGACATGAAAAACGGCACGTGTAAAAGCGTCATTTTTTTTTAAACGCCTCGGGTTCGTTTTTTTTGGTTTGAAAAACTATCCGACCAATGAGATTGGCGTTTTTGCTCACGTGTCTGGAGCTGCTGAACTTACAGTAAAACACAACTTGGGGGCGCTCAAACACAAAACAGTCTTGCTGAGCACTAGGGTTGTGACGGTGAGGAAATTTTCCCATTACACACACGATGGGGAGTTACATTACAGTACCCTGTAAGCGCCGTGCGTGTTTTACTTTGACTTTAATATCATCGGCAATTCTGCGTCAAGCACTGTTTAAATAAAATCAAAATCAGCAAATAAATTCTCAAATAAATGAGAAACGAAGGTAATGCTGGAAGATCATGCTTTAGGTCAGTGTTTCTTAACCAGGGGGGGCGAGAGATAAAACGACAATATAATATATTCACTATTATGACTCGCCTGTTAAGTCATGTAAAAAAATATATAGCCTATACATAAATAAATAACAGTACCACCTCTCTACGTATTCTGTGTTTCGGAGCAGCACATATTTCTCATCGTGTGTAATACAGACTGAACGGTTGCTCAAAAACGCTGTATAATCATATGATACGCAAACTACATCTCTCACTTGAATAAAAGAAGCCAGTGTCACACTAGTACACACAAGTTTTGATGGACGACTATTGTTATCAAGGAAAAGACGATTACAGTGACATACAGGATCGTGCATTAGGCGCGCGTTATGTCCGTTATGATGCGCAAACAAACCGTGTATGTGCGCTCTCGGCTCACTCATATTTCTGCTTGAACAGATAGTTAGGCTAACAAATAAAAGTGTAGTCTGCATACAATTTTATTTATTTTATTCGTCTTGTATTTATTGACAGAAAAATGTCAATACAATTTTGCTGCCAACACGGAATAAAGTGTCACAGAGAGAAAAAAAAGTTATATAAAAATTGTAATCCTTATTTTTATTCGTTTTGTCAGGATATAATTCGTTTATTCTAACATTCAGCCTACAACACAATAGAAAAAAAATGTAGGTTTAGCCTAATATATATTTTATAAGTCTTGTCAAAACACTAAATTAATTTAACATCTTGCTTTTAATACAGTGAAAAGTGCAGCAGAGAAAAATAAATAAATTCGACACAGTCTGTCATTTAAAATGATAGAATAAGCATAATACAAAAAAGAAAAAAACGAGTTGAACGTCCTTCAATGACATCGCATTCACACTCCATCTTTATTCTGATCTGTTACTCATCACAACCTGCCAGTTCTGTTTGAGAGCTGTATATTATATCTGCATCGTTGTACATGCTTTGCTCAGACCCCGCAAATAAAACAAAGCACTGATTCGTGCTGCAGCACACGCATAACGGTCCGAGTGCAGGCTGTACCGGTGCTCGATAAGAATAAAGCGCAGATATGCTGTTCTGAAAGGACGTCTGGGAACGGGATAATGTTAGACCGCCCGCTTCCCGTTCAAATTGCACCAGAGTTACCGACCGTTACCACGTTATATTCAGGAAATTAATCCCGCTGCGAAATCTGGTTATCAATTATAACCCCAAACACAATGTTTGATTTAAAATACAGGTAAAAATCAATACTGTGATGCACGGCTCTCGTTCGTTCGGTGCACTGCTTTGAGCAGCAGTGTCCTCTAACTGAACTAAATTATTTGTATTACTATAAAAAAAATCTAAACGGCGGTGAGATCTACACTGCCGGGAAGAAATAAGAAGACAAACAAGATGCAAGATGAATGTAGAGCTGCAGGTCTCGTTGGTGTCTGAACACAAATAACTTTATGACAAATTTGTATGATTTTGACAAGCGTGTGAATACTTGCTCTCTTCTTCTGAGTGACAAGCGAGTGTCAGAAGCGTAAAGTTGCGCAGCGCCACCTTGTGTACCGGGGTATTTCTGTTTTACATTAAGCGCCATCTAATGTCAGGGAATGAATTTGCATGTTCACTCGGCTCATCGTCAGCGAAAATCGCTTGGGTGTGAACACAAAAAACGCGTTGAAAAACGCTGGCGAATAACGCGCGCCGATATTCGTCCCGGTGTGTACGGGCCTTTAGTCTAGATAATGGGTTGTGTTTCTATAATATTTAGCTAACTCTAAATCACAAGATGTTGAAACTATCATCTGCACCTTTGCAATGTTCATCAGATTCTTAAACAGAACAACACTAGGTTAGAGAACCGAACCCAGTTGGTCACCATGTGCCATATGGGACCCAAAGTCTTCATTAACTGTGCTGGCTTCATCAAAATCGACACTGCCTCACTTGGAGACAGGTAAGATGCTAAACATAATGTTAGTGAATGACCAGCTGCAGCTCTCTCTGAATTATGCTGCATACAGCCAGAAGATGTGATGAAATAATGTCTTCCTTCATTCTGCAGCACTGACTCCTATATCGAGGTCCTGGATGGTTCTCGAGTGCATCCTGAAACATACGAGTGGGCTCGTAAAATGGCAGTGGATGCTCTAGAGTATGATGAGTCGGCAGAAGATGCCAACCCAGCCGGAGCGCTAGAGGAGATTCTTGAGAACCCAGAGAGGCTCAAGGACCTGGATCTGGATGCCTTTGCTGAGGAGCTGGAGAGACAGGTCAGCTTTGTCATAATGCTGTATAGGTCACTTTTATATATTTAGTTAGCAGTGGAATTTCTCCAAAGTAGCAAATGAAGACACTTAACTAAACAGTTTTTCCTGTAACTGTGCTATTTATTGTTTCCTTCCTTCAGGGTTATGGAAATAAGGGAATTACGCTGTATGACATCCGAGCGGAGCTTAGCTGTAGATATAAAGATTTGAGAGCCACGTACAGGCCTGCCAACACGGAGGAGATCTTTAACTTGCTCACCAAGGAGACTCCTGAGACCTTCTATATTGGTAAATAATATCTGAATGTTTTTAGATATTTTAAAAAGATCTGAGTAATCTATAGATATAACGATTTTAAAGTAGTTTGTGGTGCTCTCTCATATGTTTCAGTCTTGAAACTGTTGGTAATCATTTTCTAAATCTCTGTGCACCTATAGGTAAACTGATCACCTGTGTGGTGACTGGCATTGCTCACAGACGGCCACAAGGTGAGAGTTATGACCAGGCCATCCGTAATGATGAGACGGGTCTCTGGCAGTGTCCATTTTGCCAGCAAGACAACTTCCCTGAGCTCAGTGAGGTGGGAATAGGTTCTGTTACCTTTTCAAGAAAGGACATTTTATCTTAAGCACACAAGCAAAATTACTCTTATCATTGTGGTTTTCTTAGGTGTGGAATCACTTTGACAGCGGCTCCTGCCCTGGTCAAGCCATCGGAGTGAGAACTCGGTTAGATAACGCTGTCACAGGCTTCATCCCGACAAAGTTTCTTAGTGACAAGGTGGTGAAGCACCCTGAGGAGAGAGTCAAGGTGAGCAAATCGCATATTTCCTTTCTTTACTCTATCTGGCATTCATTTATAAACAATATACACCCCAAATATGTAGCCTTACAAAAGATGCGGAAGTTTGAAAATGTTCTGTGGACACTGACTTTTGTCTGCTTCTCTGCTGTTAGGTTGGCATGACTGTGCACTGCCGCATCATGAAGATTGACATCGAGAAGTTCAACGTGGATCTCACTTGTAGAACATCTGACCTGAGTGACAAGAACAATGAATGGAAGCTTCCCAAAGATACCTACTATGATTTTGATGCAGAGACAAATGATGTGAAACAGGAAGAGGAACAAAAGAAGAAACAGCTAAGGACCAGTCAGTATTGACCAAGTCTTTTTTGGGAACATTCATTTTATCACCTTTTTCAAGTGACGTGACTTTTTTTTGTTTTCTGTCTTTAGCTTACATTAAGCGAGTGATCGCTCACCCGTCCTTCCACAACATCAACTTCAAACAAGCGGAGAAGATGATGGAATCCATGGACCAAGGTGATGTGGTGATTCGACCCAGCAGTAAAGGGGAGAACCACCTGACGGTCACATGGAAGGTGGCTGATGGGATCTATCAGCATGTGGACATCCGTGAGGAGGGTAAAGAGAATGCGTTCAGCCTTGGACATACTCTTTGGATCAACAATGAGGTGAGATGTTGTTGTATGTCACACAGGGCTGTGACGGTCCCCATAACAACCGCATCACCGCGGTGGTCCACTGCCACTGGTGGTAATGTGTGTGACATCACACAATCTATAACAAGCATAAAATACAACGTTTTGGATACAAGTGCAATAACAGTAACAGCTGCAATAGAATTAGGTATTTATAGCATATACCATTTAGCTGTACATTGCTTTATTTAGACTGTTAATTCACAAATTACCAGTCTACATGACTACCATAAAAATTACTACATTACTTTACACCGGACGCAAGAGGCGTTGCGCGGCACGTCAAAATACAATGAAGAGTCAATAAAACAATACATTATAATCAGTGATGCTGTCTACACTGGATGCGGTGTGGAACGACTGCCTCAGTGTACTTATGACGTGCTGACACAAAGGTCAAATTATTTTTAACCCCTTCTTTGTTGCGTCCAGTGTAGACAGACTTTAGCTGGTGCGGCGTGTTCAGTGTTAAATGGGTGAGCACTTCATATCTCATTCGTTTCCTGTTGCTATGTGCGAGAGGAGGCCAGCGAAGGCCCGCTTGCTTGGTGCCGGTGGAATAATGAGGCAAGATACCTGGCTATTGGAAAATCTCCGCTCGCCCAACGCGTTTCGTACGGCTCATTCTGTGTGCTCGAGAGCTGTCGACACTCCCACAGACAACCTCCAGTGTTTCCCATACGTTGATTTATTTGAGAAGAGTCGCCTCAATATCAACCGCCCTCTGCCATCAGCTACTGTGTCTCACACACACGAGCGCGACTTTAGCACTATATTTAGCCACTTTGAGTCCCTTTTGGCTTTTTTTTTTCATAACAGGCACATTCTGACGAACCTAGCAACTTTTTGGAAAAAAACGCTTGTTTTCCATTAGATACATTACCACTGCGATGGTAAAAATCTGCTACTGTCACACACAAACTATTGTTCAAATGTTTGGGGTCTGATATTTACTTATGTAATGCTTTTGAAAAAAGCCTGTTATGTTTGCTAAGGCTGTAATTATTTAAACTGGAAATATAGAGAAATCTTGTTAGTTATTTAAATATTTATGTTAATATTTTTACAAATATTTATTCCTGTAATGCTAAGCTGAATTTTCAGCATCCTTTCCTATAGTCTTCAATGTCACATGACTACTTAGAAATCATTTGAATGTGCTGATTTGTTGTTTAAGCTAACAGAATATTTCTTATTGTTGAAAAAAAGTTGTTCTGCATAATATGGACCATGATGTGTTTTTTCAGGATTCTTTGATAAATAGAAAGTTCAAAATAACAGCATTTTAAACTAGAAATCTAACTGTAGTCGTGGTTCTCTGCAGGAGTTTGAGGATCTGGATGAAATCACAGCCAGGTACATCCAGCCCATGGCTGCATTCGCACGAGATCTGCTCGGCCACAAGTACTTCCAGGAGTGCAATGGAGGTGATAGGAAGGTGTGTTAACATTTTTAGGACCCACACTTTTCCTTTTCTCTTTATGAATGAATGAATGATGCATTTATATAGCACTTTATTGTGTATGGTTGTACACCCAAAGCACTTTACAATCATGTGGGGGGGTCTCTCCTCAACCACCACCAGTGTGCAGCAACCACTTGGATGCTGATTTATCTTGATTTCTACACTTTTTAGAGATAAAATGGCCACTAAATTGTACACTTGTGCATTTATCCTTTCTTGCCGTTGTACAGAAAATGGAGGAGATTCTTGTAAGGACCAAAAAAGAGAAGCCGACATTTATCCCCTACTTCGTTTCAGCTTGTAGAGACCTGCCAGGCAAATTTCTGCTGGGTTACCAGCCTAGAGGGAAGCCAAGGTAACACTCATTAACCTACCAAAGCAGGGCACAACTCCCATTTACTGTATATCATGCATTTGTAAATGTTTGCCTTTGGTGTTTTGTTTTGTAGGGTAGAGTTTGTAACCATCACTCCAGATGGCTTTAGGTATCGCTCTCAGATGTTCCCTACAGTCAATGGTCTCTTCCGCTGGTTCAAGGACCACTACCAGGATCCAGTGCCAGGTTAGTATCCATCTGCACTCCAGCTCTGGCCTAGCATTCTTATTTTTCCTTATAATGTAATGTTTTTTTATTGTCTCTCTAAAGGCGTCACACCAACCAGCAGCAGAACGAGAACACCAGCTTCAGTGAACGCCACACCTGCCAACATCAACATTGCCGGTATGTCTGATGCCTTCCCTGAAAACAACAGGATATTTTATTTGAAGTACTGTCATGTATTTTTAAAACCCAAATCTGTCCCCTCGCTCTCAGACTTGACTCGAGCCGTCAACGCTCTCCCGCGAAACATGACATCCCAGATGTTCAATGCCATAGCGGCGGTTACAGGCCAGGGCCAGAATCCCAACACGACGCCGGCCCAATGGGCCTCCAGTCAGTATGGTTACAGTGGCGGCAGCAGTGGAGGAGGTGGCGGCAGCAGCAGCGCTTATCACGTACGAAACCTGCACCTCTGCATTGTTTAACTCAGTGAATCAAAACCAGGCCCACTAATATTTCACATTCCTTCTTTTTCCTGTTTTTTTCAAGGTGTTCGCAACTCCCCAGCAGCCGATGACCACGCCCTTGATGACGCCCAGCTACTCTTACACCACACCTGGCCAGCAGCAGACCATCACCACACCCCAGTATCCCAGCAGCACCCCACAATCCTCACACGGACACCATCAGCATTCGTCCTCCACACCATCGTCCTCGTCATCGAGAGTGCGGACGCCACAGCCCAAGTGAGTGCTACTACTGCTTTCTTGAAAATGTAAAACCGTCAGATGATGAATTTTCTGGGGGAACATTTTTTGAAAGTGTGGTTTCTATTATTATGACTCATATTGCAGCATCTGTGCTTGGCATATAATCGATAACAGAACAAAGTACTAAAACAGAATCTGTGTTCCCTCCAGGCCAAGTTCCCACACCGCTGTGGACTGGGGTAAGATGGCTGAACAGTGGCTGCAGGAGAAAGAAGCCGAGCGACGGAAGCAAAAGACGCCCCGCATGACGCCCCGACCTTCACCTAGCCCCATGATCGAGAGCACTCCCATGTCCATCGCCGGAGACGCCACTCCCCTCTTGGATGAGATGGACCGATAGGAGTATGGAAGGGGGGTGTTCAGACATCTCATATAAAACCCAATCCATCCACATCCCATCACTCACCCTCCATTTTTTGCTCTTTCGCTGCTAGAAGTATTTCTTTGAGTCATTCAGAGCTACTGATACAAAGACAAACATTTGAAATGTGGTGACGACAAACAGATTTAGGAAATGGACCTACAATAAATGTTTGTCACAAGGGTTTTCTTTTTTTAAGTTTGTGCATAATGCACTCCCTTTTTCATTTCAGTTTTTTAACTAAATTTAAAAGGAACGGCATAAAGCATGAGACGTTGCATGATTTGTGCTCATGGGAGCTGGTATTCAATCAACGTAAGATCATTAGTTCAAACCCACACAGAGCTTTTCTTTTTGTATCTGGCTTAAACGTTTAAATAAAACCCTGTTTCAGTATGAACCAGACCTGTAATGATTCAAAATCTGTGTTCTGTTGAGCTGTTACGCAAAGAATTAAGCACTGGGGAGCTTTGTTAATCTATTTAGCAACTCATATATCAGCTACAAACGGAGTGTGTTTTTGAAAGCGATCCTGTAAATGCCATGTTTTTTGTGATTATTACAGTGATCAGAATATGCATTTTACATTCAAAACATTGAAGAATGGTGTTTTTAGGGTCATCTTTGAGTTCAGAATCAGATATCACTTTTCATAATGTGCTTATACAAGTAAACTGAACTATTGTGCTAAAAGATACTGAGACCTCTGATCAGTTTGTGTTTGTGAATGTATCTTTGGTGAGCCAGACTTCTTCAAGGTGTTTGCGCACATGCTGTTTATAACAGTTTTTCCTTCATGTACAATCCCGTGTATCACTATAGACAGAAATTGTAACATTTAAGCAAAGCGAACTTTATGAACAGGCTCCTTATACCGTGACAATATTTTCACAGCGAACAGTTTCCCCATGTTCTGGGAAGTGCTTCTGACCTGATCATGTGTTCTTTGAGGTTAAACTATGCCTTTAGGTCAGGATGGGACGTGAGCTCAGTGTCTAAAGCATTCTGTTCAGTGTATTTCACTGCTGACATCCATTTCATTTCTTTCATTTGATAAAGTTGTCCGAATTTAACCAATCTGATTCAAGTGTTTTTATTTGTTTTAAACATGTTTCTTAACAGTCGACTGATTTCAGTTAGTAAAGATGAGTGTTTGTCTTGTCTTCAGGCTTCAGACCTTAGATAATTAATTTCAGACTGTGATTGTGACAGAGTTTTCCTAGTCAAATTCGTTGGAATATTAATACCTTTGCTTAAGAGACACACAGTTGCTGTCAAATGTAAGGCAAAGCTACTAACAATTTACATTCTTTGACACATTTTTGTGATTTTTAGACTTTATTCTCTCTTGAAGACTTGAGTGGATATTTCACACACAATATATTTCTGTTATAGTGGGATTTCTGTTGAGCTGCTCATTTTAGCTTCGCAATGTGTGCATAAGTGATACTTCTCCATTTACTTCTTAACAATCCTTCCATTTAGCTCACAGTGGGAATCTCGTGTCGGTGCAGACGGCAGCAGAGCCTGTGGTCATGAGTGCTGGCATATGTATCACATTAGCCAGAGAAACTCATGATGCAAAGAAAAACAAGGGCTACATTTACAAAAGCTCTACTCCGGACCGCCAGGAGGGCATTTAATGTGACCTCTTCAGTGTTCTGCTCATAAACACTGCTGTTTGCGAAGACCAGGGGTGATTCTAGGATTTTCATTTTAGGGGGGCTCAGCCCCCAATGAGGGTATAATAATAAATAAAAATATTTACAAATAACAATAACGTGATCGTTTTATAAAGTATGCGTTCATATGTGTTAAGGGCTTTCGCTGAAGGAAACAGCTGTGGTGGGATGAGTGGTGAATGCAGCGAAAACTTTACAGTAGATTGGAAACCGATTGCTCTCCCATGACTTTTTGTAAACAGTATTTATGACAAAGAACTGCATAGATGTAGATATTATAACAATCTATCGATAAACACACACCTTGTCCTTTCCTCTGCGTCACCGCAGTCTGTGGATTGAAGAACGCGCAGAAAGATGGGGAGGAGCCGAAGTCTGCTGCCGTTTTCATTTGAAATTTAAAGGGGAAGAATCACAAAAGCCCCCCTAAAAATGGCCTAGCGACGCCCTTGGCGAAGACAAAAATCATTACCGTCAAATTACTGTGATTTGCATCGCATTATGTAACTTGAAATGCCAGTAAATGACACCAAGTATTTATAGACCGATTTAAGCCTCTTTATGATTCTGCTTGGGACAAAAAATCACATATTTTTGGACAAAATGTCACTCACTTGATTCTGTTTATTTGATAGTCCATTAGAAACTCTAGTGCAGTGTGTCTACATAATAAACATTTAAAACAATAATTATAAAGAAAAACGCTTTCAAGTTCATATCTATGAAACACGTGAAATATGATTCATTAATACACTTCTAATTGAAATTAACTTTCTGATGAATTCTTGTTGAGATTCTAATCTCACTGGCCAAGTCCTCTGTATTATGTGTGTCAGGGCATTATGGGACATCACGCCAAAGTTTGGGTTCCAGGAACACTTCTCTTGCCGCTTGAAAGTCAGTGACAGCAGCTGGATTGCCTCTTAAACTTTTCATCACTATTGTTAGAGATTTCTGTGACGAAAAGATGCATATATCATTTTCTGGTGAAATATTTCCAAGGCAAACATGAAAATAAAATGTCAGAAATTAGCCATATTTTGATGTAATGTAACAACTTACTGACAATATCACTAGCTTGTCTAGAATTGCTCCTCTCCAGCTCAGATAATACAGTGGCTTCAAATGTAAGTGATGCAACCCGTTGAAAGAAATCTCTCACACTTTCCCCTGCAGAGGACAACAGAAATAACACGTCATGTGTTACCTACACTATAGTCAAAAGTTCAGAATCATTACGTTTTTATACACTTCTGAAAGAAATCTCTCACACTTTCCCCTGCAGAGGACAACAGAAATAACACGTCATGTGTTACCTACACTATAGTCAAAAGTTCAGAATCATTACGTTTTTATACACTTCTGAAAGAAATCTCTCACATTTTCTCCTGCAGAGGACAACAGAAATAACACGTCATGTGTTACCTACACTACAGTCAAAAGTTCAGAATCATTACGTTTTTATACACTTCTGAAAGAAATCTCTCACATTTTCTCCTGCAGAGGACAACAGAAATAACACGTCATGTGTTACCTACACTACAGTCAAAAGTTCAGAATCATTACGTTTTTATACACTTCTGAAAGAAGTATTTTGTGCTCATTTATTTAATCAAATATACAATAAAATGTTATTGTTGTGAAATATTGTTACAACTTAAAATAAAAAGTTTCTATTTAAATATATTATAAACTATAATTTATTCCTGTGATGTCAAAACTGAATTTTCATTAGTCATTCCTCTGCAGATCAGTCTTCAGTGTCACGTGATTCTTTGTAAAAAATTCAAATATGCTGATTTGGTGCTCAAATATTATTGGTGCTCTAATAATAATGATTCTTAATATAATATATTATGTTGAAAACATTTTTGCCTCCTAAAAAAATGAATTTATTATCCGGATTCTTTGACGAATAGGGAACACTTATTCACTATTAACTATGACTTTTCCCTCAATAAACTCCTAATTTGTTGCTTATTAATAGTTAGTAAGATAGTTGTTAAGTTTAGGTATTGGGTAGGATTAGGGATGTAGAATAAGGTCATGTAGAATAAGGCAATAATATGAGCTTAATTACGAGTAATAAATAGCTAATATTCTAGTAATATGCATGCTAATAATAAGCAACTAGTTAACCTGTTATTGTTTGTATCCATCATAATCAGCTCTCTGAGACCCTAAAATAAAGTATTACCAAAAGTTTCAAAGGAACAACATTTCTTTTAAATAGAAGAATTTTGTAAAATAACGGTCTTTACTGTCACTTTTGATCAATTTAATGCAAGCTTGCTGAATAAAAGTATAATGTAACGTATTATGATATTTCACAATACTGTTTTTACTGAATTGTTTATGTGAATTTTTGACAAAAAATATTTATAACAGCGCATCTAGATATTATTTCTGACATTAACTCAGACACACAAAAGAGTTTGATGGCATTCAATACAGCTGCTGTTAGAAGTCTTCCAGACAGACATGTTTCTCTACCTGACAGCGCAGACACGGCCCAATACTCTGCTCTGATCTCCTCAGAGAGCCGAACAGCCTCTTGCTCCATCAGGGCCAACTGATCTGGGTGCTACGGGAGAGAAAGAGTCATCTAGACTGTAAGGAAACACCATCTGGGGATTGTCCCAGATGGATTATTATTGAAAATATTCATGTGCCAACATCATGTCAAAGTTGCAGTGTGGCGATGGATTTTTTAATTCTTTGAAGAGATACATTGAAAATAACTCACACTAAGATCCTTCTTGGTTCCCACGAGGAAGAGGAGAACACTAGAAGGGTCATTGTCTCTCATGGCATCCTCAAGCCACTCTCTGAATAAACAGAGACAGACACGATTCATGACTATTCAAACAGTGTTTGAAACCAAATAAGTGGTCATACTGTACCTTGCATGATCCAAAGAGTTGTAATTGCTCAGGTCAAACACAACAATGATGGCTGGAAAACAAAAGATACATTGATTTTACACGATACACTGCAAGAGTATGCTTAACAAAGTCTGTATACCTTGAGCTCCTCTGTAGTATGTGGATGCAACGCATCTGAATCTTTCCTGACCTGCTGTGTCCCACCTACAGAGAGAGAGAGAGAGATCTGTGATTGGGATCCAACCGTATGAATGACTGTTAAAGTAATACACAAAACTCACAACTGCAAGCTGAAGGGCACCCCGAGGACCTCAAATCTCTCCATCTCAAAATCCACTCCAATTGTGGCCTTGTACGACTTGTTAAACGTGTCTTTGCAGAATCTCGAGGACAGAAATGTTAATAAATGTAGTCATTTACACATATGGTTGGGCTGTATGTTAAAGTTTTTTTTTAAATCAGTAAAAGCACAATGAGATCAGACGTGAGAATAAATAAATTAACATTACAGACTCTTACCTGTTTATTAAACAGGTCTTTCCAACTCCTACATCACCAACAACAATGATCTTGGCTACATTCAATCTGGAGATTTAGATTTACAATAAAATACTGTTCATTCAGAGTGCATTACACATCTGTATTATATACTGGCTTTGTTTATGAAGTTTTGCCTGCCAGCCAAAGGTCTCCATTAACATACTAAACACTGAAAATGTCAAAACAATGCATTTTATTGGAAAGCCCCCACTAGGATAGCAAAATAAATGTTTGTAAATGTGTGTGAAAGAGAGAAAAAGAGTAACTTACCCTGATTTCTGTCCTTGACATGCCTCTTTAACAGTTATATTGAAAGCCGTTTTTGGTGTGCACTGCAGCATCCCTTGTAAAGTACTGAATTATAACCCAAAATAAAGTTAGTAGGTTAGACTTTTTTTTAATTACAAGACAAAGCAAAAAGGTAGTTTATATTTTATTTTACGTAATAATCTGTTCCAGTCGAGTCTGGTTTATAATGCTCAGTTGGTGATTAAATACATTAATCCTCTAAAATGAATGAGCAACAAAACAGCTAGGTACTGGACAAAACTAATAACTAATTAAAATAAAAAAAAATGTGTTACCAAAGGGAGTTCACAGATGATCCTGTCTTCTTTCACAGGGGGTAGAGAGCTCATCATGTGAGAGCTTTAACAAGACCAAACCAAGACAACCGCAAATACTCAACCATTCTGTCCGCTGGATTAATACAATAATAACAATAATACGAATACAAAACATTTAAAACAGTAAGTAACATTAACATTAATGGCAAATAAACATGCTGCTGTATACAATTTGATGTCAAAACGATATTTAATTAGCAATACAAATAAATGTTGTTTTGGAAAACTTACCTTAAAAGGTAGAAGTCTTTTTACATTCTACAAGGAGCCTGTTTTAGACTTGAAAGTAACTTTATTTAATCGACACATTTTTGAAGTAATCGTGTAAAAGTTAAACTTTTTGCTCTCACTGCGTGACTGTGCTCAATAAGCCCCTGTCTCCAGTGGCTGCGCTTGATATTTACAGCACGAAAGAAAACTACACCACCCATAATGCCTAGCGGTGTTCTCGCGATGACTGCGTGTATTAACGTGAACCCCTGCGATATACCGAAGGAAACCCCTCTCGTTCTTCCTTTCCCAACATGGCCCCGAAGGCGAAGAAGGAAGGTGCGTAAGGTTTATAGATTTTATGATTTAAAAATAAAGTTTATTGGGATTATATACAGCAACGTTTTCGCTTAAATGTATTTGATATTGGTATGTTTGTCTGTAGCCGTTTAATCAGGCGTCTGGAGTGAGATAACATTGTTTTTAATGCAAGAAGTGCCGGAGTGAGACGTCCTTAGTCACTACCGCGGCTAGCAAGCTAACGTAATATAATTGAGCAACATGCCCTCGCAGGCTTTATCAGACTGTCCAAGTGTCAAATCCATTAGCCAGTTGTCATAAACTGGTTGTTTACGTTCTATGTGGATTGTACGGAGTAACATATAAATAATTGACAACTAAAATAGCTTGTCGTCGTTAGCTTGTCACACACACACGTGGCTACTCATATCATCCATTTCTCATTAATTTCCAGTCAATTCAGTGAACAAAAGAGTCTTTAAATTAGCCCTTAAACAATATTGTTTAGGCATTTTCAAACGTGTGCATTCAATGGCTGCTGCCTGAACGTAAACATGGTAACGTTAATATATATGTGCAAATGACGTAACGTTACCTGTGAAAGTCTCAGATTTTATTATAACGCAGTTAACGTTAAATGCTTACTAGGGACGTGAAAACGCAGGACGGGCAACTTTATACTCATTCATTGTATGTCTCGGACTGATTTGTTAATGTTGCATGGTCATATTTTTGTTTCAACAGCTGTACCGGCTAAGACTGAGGCCAAGTCCAAGGCTCTTAAAGCCAAGAAGGCTGTGCTGAAGGGTGTCCACAGCCAGAGGAAGAAGAAGATGAGGACTACCCCAACCTTCCGCCGGCCCAAGACCCTGCGTCTGAGGAGGCAGCCTAAGTACCCTAGGAAGAGCGCTCCACGCAGAAACAAGTGAGACATTTTTGTGAAATCTAAAATCAAGCGTGCACTTGTTACTTGTGTTCAGATATAAGATATTTTCCTTTTAGGATGCAAATGATGGGAATTGCGATCAAAGCATGAAATTATATGATTACAGATTTTTAAAACACTGATGCATCCTCATTTCACCATTGAGATATGGCTGAGACTAAAGCATAAATATAATTCTATTTTTACGGAACATGCTTGAATTGAAAATCAATATCTCTCTGGTTCTGTCAGGCTGGACCATTATGCCATCATCAAGTTCCCTCTGACCACTGAGTCAGCCATGAAGAAGATTGAAGACAACAACACTCTGGTGTTCATTGTTGACGTCAAGGCTAACAAGCATCAGATTAAACACGCTGTCAAGAAACTGTATGACATCGATGTGGCTAAAGTCAACACACTGATCAGGTAGAACTTGGTTTATTCATCAAGACTTTTAAAGTATTGGTTCTCTAAAAACATTTAAATGATTATATTAAAAACAATCTAATTCAAAATGCTTAGAAACTATCAAGATGTATATAAGTGTATGATATACAGTATAACAAATTATAAACAAATGGTAAAATATAATAGTTTTTAATTGAAGTTCTTGCAGCTTGTGTTCGAAACAAGTTGTTGTCGATTTCAATAGAAACATCTGGGGGTTCTTCAGATATTGTTGAATTACATTAAAATAATTATTATTTAGAAATGCAATGTTCTCAAAGGAACCACTGATACGGAGGAGAGGCATTGCCAGATTTGTGATGCATTCTGAATGCTTTATTTATTGTTCCCCTGCAGGCCTGATGGCGAAAAGAAGGCATACGTTCGTCTTGCACCAGATTACGATGCCTTGGATGTTGCAAACAAGGTAAATTAGTAAATGTAAATCTTGAGTTTTGCTTCAACCCTAATCAAACACACCTGAGCAAGCTCATCAAGGTCTTCAGGATCCCTAGAAAAATCACATTAGGCGAGTTTGATCAGGTTAGAGCTAAACTCTGCAGGGCAGTGGCACTCCAGGACTTGATTTGAGGAACCTAATGTACATGTCCATACATGTATTAAACATTATATCGTGTCAGTTTCATGAAGCTAGATTGGAAGCTGAGGGTCTTGTCAACCTCTGCAAATGTAAACTCTGCTTCTGCCTGAACGATGCATTCAAAACAACCATAAATGCTTGGTTTTTTTTCTTTCTTTTGTAAAACGTTTGTGCTTTGACCTGTGCTGATTGTCATCTTTTTTTCTTGCAGATCGGTATCATCTAAAGTGCTCTTGGTCAGATGTACAGAAAAATAAATGTTTCAAAAAAACTATATTTTTGTTGTTGTGGCTTTTTGTTTCCATTTCTGGAGTTTAAAATAAGGTTTGAGAATAGGAGCTTAGTTAAGCTTATTTTTCTCCACACCCAAAAGTGTTCAAATTTACTGAAACTATAAAAGTAAACCAGAGCATCAGCAAATTAATATTCAAACTGTAATCACAGCTGATGTATATTGTAATGAAATACAATTATTGTAATTTTTTTGCGCTATAATGACCATGGTTTTACGAAGTGATTATTTTATTCCTTTGTTCATTAGGTTATGAATTTTTGGTTCGGCACATTGAGCGGATGGAAGCATTTTTCTTGTTTTTTGGTTGATTGTTACGGGAGGAATGAAAACTAGCCAAGTTTTTTTTTATCACAAACTGAAACAAACAACTGTTAGTCAGCTAAAGTTGCTAAATGTTATCAGTATCTGTATGAACACTGTAATAAATATACAGGTGCATCTCAATAAATTAGAATGTCATGGAAAAGTTTATTTCAGTAATTCAACTCAAATTGTGAAACTCGTGTATTAAATAAATTCAATGAACATAGACTGAAGTAGTTTAAGTCTTTGGTTCTTTTAATTGTGATGATTTTAGCTCTCATTTAAGAAAACCCCACCAATTCAACAAATTTGAATACTTCATAAGACCAATAAAAAAAATTGTTTTAGTGAATTGTTGGCCTTTTGGAAAGTGTCTTCATTTACTGAATATGTACTCAATACTTGGTAGGGGCTCCTTTTGCTTTAATTACCTCAATTCGGCGTGGCATGGAGGTGATTAGTTTGTGGCACTGCTGAGGTGGAATGGAAGCCCAGGTTTCTTTGACAGTGGCCTTCAGCTCATCTACATTTTTTGGTCTCTTGTTTCTCATTTTTCTCTTGACAATAGATTATGAGGTTCAGGTCTCGTGAGTTTGCTGGCCAGTCAAGTACACTAACACCATGGTCATTTAACCAGCTTTTGGCAGTGTGGGCAGATGCCAAATTCTGCTGGAAAATGAAATCAGCATCTTTAAAAAGCTGGTGAGCAGAAGGAAGCATGAAGTGCTCCAAAATGTCTTGGTAAACGGGTGCAGTGAGGTCGGTTTTCCAAAAACAAATGGACCAACACCAGCAGATGACATTGCACCCCAAATCATCACAGACTGTGGAAACTTAACACTTCAAGCAACTTGGGCTATGAGCTTCTCCACACTTCCTCCAGACTCTAGGACAGGCATCTTCAACCCTGCTCCTGGAGAGCTACCGTCCTGCAGATTTCAGCTCCAACCCTGCTGCAACACACCTGTCTGTAATTATCAAGTAGTCCTGAACACCTTGATTAGCTGGTTCAGGTGTGTTTAATTGGGGTTGGAGCTGAAATCTGCAGGATGGTAGCTCTCCAGGAGCAGGGTTGAAGACCCCTGCTCTAGGATCTTGGTTTCCAAATGAAATACGAAACTTGCTCTCATATGAAAAGAGGACTTTGGACCACTGGGCAACAGTCCAGTTCTTCTTCTCCTTAGCCCAGGTAAGACGTCTCTGACAACAACTGTAGCCAAATTCCTTGACACGTCTGTGTGTGGTGGCTCTTGATGCCTTGACCCCAGCCTCAGTCCATTCCTTGTGAAGTTCACCCAAATTCTTGAATCGATTGTGCTTGACAATCCTCATAAGGGCCGTGGTTCTCTCTCGGTTGGTTGTGCATCTTTTTGTTCAACACTTTTGTCCTTCCACTCAACTTTCTGTCAACATGCTTGGATACAGCACTCTGTGAACAGCCAGCTTCTTTGGCAATGAATGTTTGTGGCTTCCCTCCTTATGAAGTTGTCAATGATTGTCTTCTGCATCAAACTGTCAGATCAGCAGTCGTCCCCATGATTGTGTAGACTAGTGAACCAAACTGAGAGACCATTTTGAAGGCTCAGGAAACCTTTGCAGGTGGTTTGAGTGATTAGCTGATTGGCACCATATTCTAAATTTGTTGAGATAGTGAATTGGTGGGTTTTTGTTAAATGTGAGCCAAAATCATCACAATTAAAAGAACCAAAGACTTAAACTACTTCAGTCTGTGGCATGGAATTTATTTAATACAGCGAGTTTCACAATTTGAGTTGAATTACTGAAATAACTGAACTTTTCCACAACATTCTAATTTATTGATACACACCTGTACATTACAGGTGAGGCTTAAAGCAGTTTTCTACAGGGGTGCCTGCTCTCTCCACCAAGAGGTTCTCAGTCTGAAAAAGGTTGAAGACTCCTGAATTACATTTAAAATGCAAACTTAATTCTCTGTTCCTATTACAAAGTCTTGTGTTTTTGGACATTATTTGCATTTTACTGAAGAAAATCAAAACAGGCCAGGAAAGAATTAATATTGTTTTAATAAAGCAATATTCAGCTTTTTACATGTTAAACCCTTCCTTAAAAAACCGCTAATGTACATAGCTTCAGTGAACTAAATCTTGTTCCTACCAGTGTGTTTTCAGGTAATCATGAAGTGTTGTCCATACTGAGGTAGATGTGTTGCCGAAGGCCAGCGTCACGTCTAACACATTTATTAGGACAAATACTTGATAATTGTCTTGAAGGTTGCATATCTGTTTACCAGGAAATGTATGCGAAAATGAATGCGGTTGATGTAGTTTCTGCATTTGGATGCAAAGCTTGATATAATTACTTATTAGCATAGTATGTAGTCAGCAATTTTAGGAAAATGCTTCATATAATAAATTGTGGCTAATTGAAGTAATTTACAGGGTTTTTACAATCACATGGTGCCATTTCCTAGATTAAGATGCCAGTTTTACTCCACTGCCTCCTTTAGGTTCAACATTACCCTTGCTTTGGAAGTTATTGTTTTATATTGTTTGGCAGTATTAATATCAATATACATTTACCTGAAAAGCAATATTTCACAAGTAACATATTGTTTTTTCTCTTTTTTTTACAATTATCTGCCAATGGTGTAGGAACATCCCACTGGCAGATTTTTTTAATTCTGTTTTTATGCTAATTTAATGTGGTTTTATTTTGTGAAAAAAACTGATTTAGCAGAATATTTAAAGGATAGTTAACAGAAAAAATGGAAATTAGCTCAAATCTACTTGCCCTTAGGACATCCGAAACAGTTCTGAACAAAATATGTCAGTGGATTTTGATGTGAGAGGACACGAGAATGGACTTTTTCACTGAAGGAAGCGTAATGAATAGAGGATTTGTATTTGTGACCAAAGAAACAGTTTAAAGTTAAAATGCCTAATGATGGATTTGTTTTCTTACAAAACACGCAGCGTTTTTGCTTCACATATGTTATGAATATACTGGAGTCATGTTTGATTACTGGCGGAATATTGTGATGTTTTAATCAGCTTTAAACTCTCATTTTGCCCATCTGACTGCACCCTTCACTCCAGAGGATCCACTCCAAAATCTGTTCCGATGAAGAAACAAACTCATCTAGGTTAACCAGAAGGTGATAAAATCTTCAGCACATTTTCATTTTTGGGTGAACTAATCCTTTAAAATCTAAGGTTGTGTTTTTGCTCAAGTAAATGTTTCTTGATGTAAGTATGTTTAAATGTTTGTACTGGAAAACAAGATACTAAGAAAATCCTTTTTTGCATTGTAAAACTCATCTGTGCTAACAGAACCTTAAACAAATGTCTACTTGACCCTTGTTGAGTTTAATTTTTTATAGCGTTTTAAGTTTTATTCTAAAAAAGTGAAAACTTTTAAATGTCTCTGATTCACATCAGACTCTCTGATGTGCTTTGTTTAGGCTTCCTATGCATAAGTGTTGTGTTAACAGTCACTTGAAAGCAGTCTTTGGTTTAGGACTGATAGACATCAGCCTCTGTTGGTTTAGTCCTCAGCAAATTTACGACCACTATTGTGAGAACGCCCCTTGCTGAAGAAGTCGGTTCGGAGGAGGCGGTAGAAATAGATGAGAATCATGATGTTCATGAGCATCATGGTTATCAGGAAGTAGAGGGCATGATTCAATGATGAGTAGTGGTATATGAGGTACCAGGTGAGGTAAAACTGTGCTCCAAGCCGGAAGGTCACGTAGGTTACCACATTGAACAGTTTGTTGACGGTGTAGATGAAAGTGTTCTGGGCCACCATAGCCAGTTTGAGCATTAAACGGGTGTGTAGAAACACACTGTTCACCTCCACAAACAGAGCCACCACTGCACCTGCCACATACTGATGTGTGAACACAGCATACAGGAAACACCAGATCACCTACAGGAAAACAGAACAGAGATTTACAGTTAAAGGGATGCTTTCTGACCTGCATAGACAGCAACGTAACTGACATGTTCAAGACCCAAACAAGGTTGTAAGGACATCGTTAAAATAGTCCATGTCACGTCAGTGGTTCATCCATAATGTAATGAAGCTATGAGAATACTTTTTGTGCACAAAGAAAACTAAAATTACTTTATTCAACAATTTCTTCTCTTCCAAGTTAGACATTTTAATAATGTCCTTACTACCATTATGTGCCTTGAATGTGTCAGTTGTGTTGCTGTCTATGCAGGTCAGAAAGCTCTCAGATTTCATCAAATTTGGAATTTGAACGACGTGAGGG
>QVTF01006583.1:0-27223 GCA_003573665.1 Oxygymnocypris stewartii | reverse complement strand
GCTTTGTGAATGACAATGTGTTTACAGTTTTGCACAAAGAGTGATTCCGATTTGCTAGTTGTGTCTAACCACATGAGAAGTGTTTAAAGTTCTGCAAACTGTGTGATTCAATCAATACATTGGTTTGTACACTTGCAACTTTGGTTTTGCAAATGGATTTTAGTGTTTTAGCAATTCAAAAATACTGTAAATTCAGCATCTAACCTGATTATGATCTATACATTCAATTAAGTTTCCAGCTGAAATGAACACTTGTGGTCTTAAAGGGTTAGTTCACCCCAAAAATTAAAACTAGCCTATGTTTTATTCACCCTCGAAGCATCCTAGATCTATATGACTCTGCTTTAAGATGAATCCAGTCGGAGTTATATAAAATATTCAGAGGTGGAAAGTAACAAATTACATTTACTCTCGCGTTACTGTAATTGAGTAGCTTTTTTGTGTACTTCTACTTTTTAAAGGTAATTTTTTAAATATGTATTAAGTATATTTAGTTTGAAGTATTGTACTTTTTAAAACACATTAATTACTGAGTAAAAAAATAAATTGCTCCCTGGAAACTACTGCAGTAAATAATGTGCAGGAGAACAAACTGGCGCTAAAATCACAAGAAAGATGGAGACGGACAAGTCAGGCGGTAATGATGCAGACCCAGCTGAAAACCAAACCTGTTGTGTTCTGCTGATGTTGAACTCGAAAGGAAATGAAGTGAACCCCTGGCCATATGTATGCTCTGTTTCATCACAAGCTGTGTTTGTCTAGGGAGACTCAACTAGCAGCTTATTAAATCTCGACAGCGCACTTCGCAAGCATGTAGAGGTAAGGTAAATACTTGTATCGTTGCATTGGTGGTTAAAATGAAGCGTTGACAGTTTACCGTGAGGTTCTGCACAAATTAGACAAAAAGACAGTGGTGCAGGGTGTGCGATAAATATATATAGGAGACTGCGATAATATCGTAATTGTTGTTTTAATGATGTGCGATTTTGACATTATCAGTATTTTGAATGATATGAGAAAATACTATGCGTGTCAGATCCGAGTTATGTTCAACAGCGGCAGCTCTTAAAGAAATAGCTGCCAAATAACATAATAACCAGCTGCTGTGATGCCTGTTCATCAAGAATAAAAGAAAAACGGGGGAAATCAATAACCTTTATATAGCTTTCAGGGTTCATCTACATTTAATTTAGAATTGAGTGTATGATAACTTCAATTTCAATTTCTGTATATTTCTGCCGAAGGCACAGGTAAGCCTAAATATGACTTATAATAATGGGTTTATGTGAGATTGTTTTAAGTTCACTTAAATTAGAAGTAATTTTTTAAAAACTTTTAATAAATGTGAAAATTGCTAGCTCTCAATCCATACTGTAATGTTGAATAGCTATGAGTCAATGGTTAAATATTAAGAGGAAAACTATTTTATAGAGACAATCAGCAGTATTGGTATCAGTGATGCTGGCCTTCAGCCATTAAAAAATATGCCATTAAACAAATATTACAAAATATACTGTCGTTATGGTGTTTGTATTCATTTGAAGATTAAAGTGAAAATATTGCAATATAAATAATATTTAAAAACTTTAATGTTAGGTGGAAATAATCATGATTAATCCCGATTAATTTCATAAATTATTTTAATTTTTTATTGATTGACAGCACTGAAACAATAGTCATGACTCGAAAAGAGTTGAATGGCTAAAAGCAACCTAAAATGGCGTGACTGCTTCTGCAAATGTTTTTTTATATGATATTTCATTTTTTCCACATTTTCAGAGTTAACTGCAGGTGGTGTGTTATTTCTAAGGCAGTCTACATATCCTGCATTACCCAACATTTTCGCGATACATTCAACAACCAGCGTAATAAAGGGGACCGAATGGGGGGCCAAGATAAGAAGCCCAAAAAAGTCCATCCATCCATCATGAAGTGTACTCCACATGCCTCCAGGGGTTAATAAAATACTTCTGAGAAAATATACATCACTTTATAAGTCTTTAGCTTCCGTTAACTGTCATTGCGTTTCATGCGGGAGTGGTGTTCCAGTGGATGTAGGTTCGGTGAATTGAGGTTGCATAAATCATGGAATATTATGTATTTATTTTTCCTCCCTTGAATTTCATTTTGCAGAAATTTAGCAAATTTAATTGTAATTTTAACAGTAACGTTTTCAATTTTTCCCCATTACATATTTCAAATGTAAAGTAAAAAATAAAATAAAGATAACAGTTTTGTTCAAATGTTTAAATGATGTCCTCTCACACGAGAGGAAGACAGTAGTCTAAGAAAAGCTGTTTTATATTCTACATGGGGTGGGTTTCCACACTGAGATCGCATTACATCACAATACTACTGAAGATCTGAGCCACTGTTCTATGGACCAGTGAAACAACTAAATTAAAAATTTCTTCTTTCACAACATCAATATGAAGCATTTAGTCTTTGTAGAACGCAGTTTGACTATTTCACTATTAGAAATAGTTGAGACCAGCAGCATAACAGCCCCCCCCCCCCCCCCCCTTCAAATATTACTGCGCATTGGTCTCATTCAAGAAGGACACACAGAAGAGCTGTATTGAGAAATACAAAAGGATCCAAGCATGAGAAATTCAGCCTAGTGCTGTAGTAGGCAAGTTTTCTGGTACTCAAAGCACTTTAGCATGAAAGGAGGGGGATCTCCTGACCACCACCAATGTGCAGCATCCACCTGGATGTTGTGATGGCAGCCATATTGCGCCAGAACGCCCTCCTCTCACCAGCTTATTGGTGGAGAAGAGACAGAGTGATAAGCCAATCGGTGTATGGGGATGATTAGGAGACCATGTTGGTCAGAGGCCAGTGGGCTAGTTTGGCCAGGATGCCGGGGTAACACCCCTACTCTTTTCGAAGGACATCCTGGGATTTTTAATGGCCACAGAGAGTCAGGACCTCGGTTTAATGTCTCATTCGAAGGATGGTGCTTTTGACAGTATAGTGTCTCCGTCACTACACTGGGGCGTTAGGACCCACACAGATCACAGGGGGGAGCACCTCCTGCCTGGCCTCACTCATTTTAGGCTCGACAGAGGAAATGCTGTTGAAGAAAATTATTCCTAGAATTGGTTTGATAAAGATTTCACTATTAGAAATAGTTGAGCCCAGCAGCATAACAGCCCCCCCCCCCCCCCCCCCCCCAAATAATACTGCGCATTGGTCTCATTCAGGAAGGACACACAGAAGAGCTGTATTGAGAAAAAGAAAAGGATCGAAGCATGAGAAATTCAGCCTAGTGCTGTAGTAGGCAAAAAAAATAAATGATAAATAAAAAAACCTTATTATTAGTATATTTTTTACAGTAAAAGTATCTATATGTCCTTAAAACAATATGTTTGTAATCACATTATGGAGACAATAAAAAAATCTTAATTCTCAATATCTGCCTTGCAAGCTAATTGTGTCATCCCGTACTCCCTATACTTAGTACACTTGCAGTGTTACACACTAAACTTCACAGTAGTACCTCACCCACAGTATTTGTGCTTGTAACCCTTTTCAAACACCTGTGTATATAAATATATACATTCGTTTACTTATAAATGTCCTGTTTACTTAAAACAAAACTGTGTGAGAAATAGCTGATGCGATTGTGATGTTTCTTTTAATTACAATTCTAAATAGTTGTGCTAATTGACAAGTAGGTATATCATTTCTTGTATATAAAATCATGACTTCAGGCACTCACCTGTTTTGTTTGTTTTCATAGTTACTCTATATTAATTTAAAGTGTTAAATTGAACCAACAACACAGACTGTTTTTTCCATTGGCCCAACAAACACATTTTGAATTGTGTCTTTTATGACACTATGGTTAGTTCTGTTATTTCTCTATTGTGTTGAGAGTGTCTGTAGTTGGTCTAGGAAACATCATCTGATTGGCTCCTGCAGGCTGCTTGGTGCACAGCACTTTAAAACTTATGATTTCTGTTTTGTTTTTGGTAGTTTGGTAGTTAGTTTAATTAGTTACATAATTCATTACATTTATATAGCGCTTTTCTGGGTACTCAAAGCGCTTTACATGAAAGGGGGGATCTCCTAACCACCACCAGTATGCAGCATCCACCTTGATGATGTGACGGCAGCCATATTGCGCCAGAACGCCCTCCTCTCACCAGCTTATTGGTGGAGAGGAGACAGAGTGATAAAGTCAATCAGTGTATGGGGATGATTGGGAGGCCATGATGGTCAGAGGCCAATGGGCAAATTTGGCCAGGATGCCGGGGTTAAACCCCTACTCTTTTCCGAAGGACATCCTGGGATTTTTAATGGCCACAGAGAGTCAGGACCTCGATTTATAACGTCTCATCCGAAAGACGGTGCTTTTTTACAGTATAGTGTCCCCTTCACTATACTGGGGCGTTAGGACCCACACAGACTGCAGGGTGAGCACCTCCTGCTGGTCTCACTAACACCTCTTCCAGCAGCAACCTAGTTTTCCCAGGAGGTCTCCCATATACAGTATATAGTAGTAAAGTAGTCACTGTTTAAAAACTAGGAATGTTGTTTGTTATTTTGGCCTTTCAGCTCCCAAACCTAAACTCCCAATAAAGTACTTATTGTTTTGCAAAATTTTTGTCTTCGTCTTTTCATTTTACAACTTTGCCCCAGACAGGGAGTTAACAAAGTTTCAATAATAAAGTTTGGGAGGAGCATGTCAGAGACTTAGCCTAATTAAGACAAGAGGAACGCTCTCAAGTTAACCAACGCACAGATATAAATACAGCTGGCATACAGCAGCATTCATTCGATGAGTAATCAGCATCCCTCCACCGCCCCTTCTCCACTCATGAGTTTACCACTAGAGTTCTTACCACACTATTGGGGGGGGGGGGGGGTACACTGGTTCGGCCATTCCCGAGTGCTCGGAGCCCTTCCCCAGACAGCACGCCAATCACTCATTACCATACTCCGCCAAATATGCATTACCATACTCGTGCTAATTATATGTAAGTGTGAACTCGTGAATATGTGTTTAAATGCAGTCAGATTTCAGATATGTATCTGATTAAAAATACAATTGGAAGTGCCTTAGAATAGATGTGAAAAAATCAGATCTCAAATTAATTTCTGTGTTTATACGTGTACAACGTTTTTTGTGTCACTGTAAAATGCAGCCTTAAACACAATTTTGCCTGTTGTATTTTCTCTGTTTGCTTCAATCACTTTTAATAGTTCCATATAAAGCCAAAAGCTGTTGTTGGCATCTCAGAGCACACATCGAGAGGTGGTTCATAATGAATCAGTGTTTTAAATGAATCTGCGTGCCATCATGGTTACCATTGTGGAAAAGTGTAGAGCATGTGCTTGGGTTGAGGACCTGCTAACGGGAAGCAAAAAACAACTATAGACATGTCATGGGATGTAACAATACCATATTATGCTAAGCCTAACAAGTTGGCTAATGCCTAAAGTTTAGGCTAATGCCTTAATCTAACGTATTATTTTATTTTGATTTATTTTTTGAGTGTAGAAGGATGTCTGCCTAATAATTCATTTTCCAGTTAATGTTTTAATATGAGTTCAACAAGCACAAAAATCACTTCATCAATGTATCAATTTCCTTTAAACTGTATATGATTGGCCAACATTGCATGAATTAGTTTTTTTATGAGTTGGGGCTACATATATTTGTTGGATGGAAATCCCGCTCTCAATTAAATTGAGTTCATCCAATGAATTCATTTTTTTGTTTTGTTTTTTTGAGTGTGGAGAATCAATGCACTGTTAAAAAAAGAGTCACTAAAAATCCCCCACTTCAACCCCCCCAGCCCCACACACACACACACACACACACACACACACCAACGTTTACTGTATTCCCTATACATTACTTCACTAAGTCCACTAGAGAATGAAAGCGAGTGAGCAAATTTGGAGGGATATGGATATTATCAGCACTCTTGAACACTTCAGCCAATCAAATTCACAGACTGGAATAAACTGTTTTATAAAAAGTAACTTTTCAGGGAATATAATTTCACTAGAAGAGCAATTTCTTTCTTATTGTAAGCAAAA
This sequence comes from Oxygymnocypris stewartii, assembly GCA_003573665.1. NCBI lineage: Eukaryota > Metazoa > Chordata > Actinopteri > Cypriniformes > Cyprinidae > Oxygymnocypris > Oxygymnocypris stewartii. The sequence continues at coordinate 21,169 of QVTF01006583.1, read as the reverse complement.
ATCTCACATTAGCATGTTTATGTTAAAAACAAGATAAATTACTAGCAATAGGGTAAATAAACTTATTTCAATATATGTCTCATTATATTACAATTATTGGCTTCTCAATGTCAAGTAAATGTTAATTGTTTAAAAAGTATTTAGACTGATTAAAATAATCAGCTCTAGTTCAACAACATCTTCTATCTGCTCATTCGTTTGTGTTTTGTAGCTTGAGGCCAGGAACAAATTATTCACTCATTTATCAAGGAGACTTTCAGCTGATCCTGAAGTAGTTCTTTTTTGGCGCATATGCATCCTAATAAAACACATTCTCCTGCCTTAGGCATAAGTAGATATTAAATCATTACCCACTTCAATGGCCCATACTACAGCTAAAAGTGTTACATTCCATGCCTGGCACACTATCAGCATACACAAACAACACACACACACGCTCAGCATGAGGTGTTTGGTGACAGCTAACGCTTAAGGTGAAACAGACGACTGGAGCCGATAGTCTTTTGTTTTGTTTTATTCTGTAATTAATAGCGCTCCCACAGTGAGGCTGTAAGCTAGGATGTGTTTTACATTTAGAATGGATCGTATTCAAGTCAAACTATGAATTCATGGGAACTAATTTCTTCTTCACACTTGTGCTTGTGAACATTGTGTCCAAACTTCAATCTGACTTGACAGGTGTGTGATGTGAATGAAGACATCATCCAATTCTTCACGCTGCTCAATCCACCGTTTATTTTTGGTTTGATTCCAGTTCGATTCGTACCAAGACTTAGGTCATGCATGGACAGACTAGGTGTCTTGCTTATGATTAAAGAGGTCTGGAAAGTAATCGTCGTGGGGTTAGAATTTAGCTTTGCTTTTTGTTTGCCCATATTGAGCCTCAGGAAAGAGCAAATGGTCCAGAACAGGTTGGACTGAAAAGGTTTGTAGCTAGATTCTTGGCTTTAGAGGTGCATTTTTACACATTGTTATTGTTCTCCTTATTTTGTTACTAAGCAACTAGCCATTTCACGCTGATAAAAGCTTAGTTGGACTAATGCTAAATATCACACATTGCAAACTAGATGGTCATAAGTGCAATGAAAGCTGAAAACCGATAATAGAAAACCTAGAAATGTGAAGGAATTGAAAAAACTAATATTTATTGGAAATAGAATATTTCTTGCTCTTTGCAAGGACGTGTCTAAATTCAAGCTTTTGTTCATTACACGATTAAAATCAAGAGTGTTAAAATCAGACCTGCCACAAAAGCAATTGCCTATATTGCACTGGATTCATTTGTTTATTTGTAGAGCTGAAATGTGTCATATTCAATGTTAAAATGCTTTCCACAAAAAAATTGGCAGGGATGACAGTTTTAGTATAGATTCATATCTTTGAGGTACTCTCAAAATTCTGAAAATATGTTTATCTGAGAATCCCATATACTGGCTCAAGCAATGGTGTGAGTATGGGGGCAAGGATATCAGATTTTCTGACCAATGGACAGGAAGCCCTTAACCGCAGGTGGGAAAACATTTTTAAAAAAGCATCAAAAAATTAACTTTCTTAGTATTTCTACAGTAGGGTTTATTATAATTTAAAGTAAGCTTTATATTTACAGTAGTCTCACAAAAGTGAGTACACCCCTCACATTTGGGCAATCAATTTATTATATGTTTTCAAGAGACACTACTATAGAAATGAAACTTGGATATATTTAAAGTAGTCAGTGTGCAACTTGTATAGCAGTAAAGATTCACTGTTCTCCTGAAAATAACTCAACATACAGCCATTATTGTCAAAAATTGGCACTGAGTACACCCTAAGTGGTAACAGCTATACATTGTTTTAACCATGCAAAGCAACATGTCCTATTCATCATGTTCATGTTTTTGCCTGCTTGACAGGAAATCATGCAAATTTGTGTATCTTGTTTTAGAGCAGTTACAATTTGGTTCTTTGAGTACAATTCTCTCATACTAACCACTTGGGTGTTCAACATGGCACCTCATGGCAAAGAACTCTCTGAGATTTGATCATTAGAATTGTTGCTCTCCACAAAGATGGGTTTAGGCTATAAGAAATTTGGTAACCCCTGACAGTACAGTGCCAGGGTCATACAGAGGTTTTCCAAGACGCGTTTCACTCGGAACAGGCCTCGCAAGGGTCGATCAAAGAAGTTGAGTCCTTGTGCTTTGCGTCAGGTGCAGAAGCTGGCTTCAAAAAAACAGATGCATGAGTTCTGCCATCATTGTTTTAGAGGTTGCAGAAGTGGAAGGTCAGCTTTTCAGTGCTCAGACCACAGCCACACACTGCAACCAGTTGGTTTGCATGACGTGTCCCCGAAGGTAGCCTCTTTCTGAAGCTGGCTCACAAAATAGCCTTCAAAACTGTTTTTTTGGCCAACCTGGCAAAGAGCATTAATTACTGGAACCATGTCCTGTGGTCTGATGATTCAAAGGTAAACTTGTTTGAGTCCGATGGTGTCCAGCATGTGTGGCGACGCCCTGGTGAGGAGTACCAGAAAATTGTGCCTTCACTATAGTCAAGCGTGGTGGTGGTAGCATCATGGTATGGGGTTGCATGAATACTGCTGGGATACTAGGGGAGCTGCGGCTCATTGAGGGAAACATGGATTCCAACATGTACTGCAACATTCTGAAACAGAAGATGATGCCCTCACTTCATAAACTGTTTTCCAACATAACCATCCCAAACACACCCCGAGATGACAACTGCCTTGCTGCTGAAGGTGAAGGTGATGGAGTGGCCAAGTATGTCTCCAGACCTGAACCCTATTGAGCACATGTGGAGCATCCTCATGTGGAAGGTGGAGAAGCACCATGTCTAACCTCCAGCAGCTCCGTCATGTCAAGTCACCTTTATTTATATAGTGCTTTTAACAATACAAATTGTGTCAAAGTAACTGCACAATATCAAAATAGGAAAGTTTTTTACTTAAAGGCATTTCATATGGAGGAGTGGAAGAGGATGCCAGCATCTGTTGAATTACATGCCCAGGAGGATTAAGGCACTGCTAGATAACAATGGTGCCCCTACTAAATGTTGACACTTTGGACACAGTTTTGACATGTTCACTTCGGGTGTGCTCATTTTTGTTGCCAGTTACTTGGAAAATAATTGTTATAGTGTTCAGTTATATTTAGAGGACAGTAAATGTGTACTTCTATACAAGCTGCACATTGACTACTCTAAAATATATCCAAGTTTCATTTGTGCAGTATTGTCCCTTGAGAAATTATAAAAATTGTTTTGCTGTAATGTGAGGGGTGTGTACTCACTTTTGTGAGATACTGTATTGTTTTTGGTCTTTGTTTTTTTAAATCCAATGCATTTTTCACATTACTAATTGGAGGTTTGTTCTTTTGATGTTTTATTTGTTTTATTTATTTCACAAGCTTTTTCCTTTTTATGTTATGGAACATAGTTAATGTTTTAATATGAAAGCACAGACCATGTATGTGTTTGTAAATTGCATGTGAACATTGTATCAAAGGAAAATGCAAGACAGGCACAGCCGATTAAAACCCATCAAGGACATAGGACACTAACCAACTCTGAAAATAACTAAAAACACAATTCATAGAATTGATTCATGAGATGATTCATGATCAGTACTGAGTGGATTCAGTGTTTCCAAAGAGCATTAAGAGTACAAGAAGTATACGCTTCTGGTTGTCTCTCAAAGCAGCGTCTGTCAATTTGAAAAGAGCTGTTCAAGGAAGCCTCAGTGTAGAGTGTAGAGGAGTGTAGAGGAGTGGTAGAGTTCAAGGACAGTGGGGTGTAATTATTACTCATTCTGTGTTTAAAAAAAAAAACTGATTTGAAAAAAATGAAATAGCAATCTACTAAGATGTGCCTCACAGATCATTTGAAAAAAAATAGCTTGACTTGTTTTGTACTTTCTCTGAATGGTTTCCTAAATCAGTTGATTCTCATCCACATCTGTCCAGATGCGTGAAAGCTCCCCAAAAGGTTCCATGAAACTGCAATGTGCTGTACGTTATCTTACAGGCACATAGTGCAGGAGAGCATGAGAGCGAGAAATGTATGCTCAGTACATTGTGTTCCTTTTATATAGTCACGAGGGTGTGATTTGCTTCCCCAATCAAATTAAGCAGACAGACACTGAAGAAGCTGTTCATGGAAAAGTTGCCCAAAATATATTATCTCCTAAACAGCATGTATGTATTTGCTTGCTTACTTACTTACTTACTTACATTGGGAGCTCATATTCCTGCCTCCTGCCAGGGCTAAATGCACAGCATATGGTTTTAACCTACAGATGTCGACAATATCACAGTAAGGGGTTATGTGTCATATTTTCCCCATGAAATACTGAGTCAGCCCATGCAGCGACTAGTAAAAAAGTAGTTCTCACAGCTGGAGGGCTAAAAACATATGTAAACTATTACCAATTTGATTGTTGCGAATCAATAGAGTGTGTCTGGGACATGTCTCTGCATATTAATTCTTCACAAAGAGTCATGACCGATTATGGGTTGAACAACACGGCGTGGAAGAGGAGACGAACTAAGGGTGTTTCATGTGACGCACAGATTTCTTGTGAATGTGTGCAGGCTTGAGTGTTCTGAAACAAGCTTAAAAATGAATAGTAGATATGTTGTACTACATCACAGTGTCCTTATCACATGCCACCATTCATGAGCAAATGATATGGACTTTTATTTTATTGAGATGAACTGGGGATAAAACTAGGAAGCAAGACCATCTTTGATGATATTGCCAAATGGAACAGCGAGTTTGTTCTAGTACTGTTGATTCACTTGCCTTCCTTTATTCCATGACTAACGTCTGAAGGATCCTGTGAGCAGGATTACTTTTGAAAACTGCCTGCTTAATTTTAAAGCAACATTGACGGGAAAATGTAAACAAGATCCAGGTTCTGGCTGTTGCTTAATTGTGGAGACACACAATAGAGGTGACCCCATGATCCCACCAGCTCACAGAATCGCCTTCGCTCAAGACCTGGCCCATGAGTTAGTACTTGTTTAGCAATATCATGTTATATCAGGCCCTCAACTTTCTGTGAAAACATCATAAATGAAACATCATGTGGACATTGTGTTGTTATTTCACTACTGCTGAATGTCTACATATATTCTAGTGATCAATGGAGAGCACGGAGAGTGTAAAGCAAGGGAGTAACTGATTCTAATAGTGTCCGGGAGATCAAATATGTTAGCTTTATCCTCAGGGATAAGCGGAATTGCTGACTGGCCCATATTCACATGTATGACTTTAACAGGTGGAGATATTTGTCATCCACTTATTGCAGATGACAGTGTGTTTGCTTTCCACTCAGTTACAGTGGCCAGAAATCACTAAATCCTTCAAGACATGTTAACATTAAATGTCTGAACTAAAACAAAGGCTTAAGCTTTGGGACCAAATCCTTGTTCCCTTCAGAAAACTGCGAAAGAGGATGTGATCATTTTTCTTCTGAGTTTACATTTTTGCTGAGTTTTACATTTTCAGAGAAGGTTTATTATTGTTCTCATTGCACCATTGATGTGTTATTAATCAAGCTGAGGGAATGATTTAAATTAGATTTGAACAGTTACTATTTTAATTAAGACATTTCAATGATATTTAAAAACATGAAGGGCTTGTTACAAATGCTATAGTAATCACTTTACTGTGCATAATTTCAACACATCAAGTGAAACAAGCTCACTGACCTTTTACAGAGATGAAATATGTCTCAGATTAGACATGAAGTCTTCATCTTCAAATTAAACGTATAACCTTAATACACTGATCAGCCTCAACATTTAAAGCCAATTGCCTACTTTTTATACAGATCCTCCCTGTGCTGACACAACAGCTCTAATGCGTTAAAGCATGGACTCCCAGACCTCTGATGTGTCCTGTGGTTCTGGCCCAAGACATTAGCAGCAGATACTAGCGATCAAGTTCCTGAAAGTTAAAAAGTGGAGCCATCCTTGGATGGGATTTCTTGGTCCAGCACATGCCAAAGATGCTCAATTTGGATTGAGATCTGGATTTTGGAGGCCAAGGCAACTCCTGAACTCTTGTTGTGTTCCTCAAACCAATGAACGATTTTTTTTGGTGTGTGTGGGTGGCATTATCCTCTGAAGAGGTCACTGATAAGGAAACAGCATGAAGGGGCGTATGTGCCCTGCAACGATCTTCGGGTAGGTGGTACGAATCAAAGTAACACCAATGTGAATGCCAGAACCCCAGCAAACATTGCCCAGACATCACACCTGCCTCCGCCAGCCTGCCTTCTTCTCACAGTGCATCTGTGGCCATCTCTTCTCCAGATAACAGTGCACATGCCCCCAGCCATCCACATTGTGGGTCATTGTGGGTACTCTGACTGGTCTGCAGCCACAAGGTATGCATGTGACAGCTTCATTTGGTTTTAATGTTGTGGCTGATCAGGTCAAAGAATCTTGCACTGAGGTTACAAAATAACTGAACTCTGCCTCATTTTGAATAACACGCGTTAAATGTCCCCTTTTACCGAACAAATATTACTGCCGGAAATAGCTGTCTAAAAATTACACTTACCTCTGTGGCAGCACTAGCCTGTAAGCAGTAATGTGTCTAATGTGTTTGTGGCCTGTGTTAGCCAATAAGGAAACTTGCACACAACTCTCAGTCAGTCCCATTGGTTTTGGGTGGAGGTACATGTTTGTCGGGTAGAAGCAGTGTTTGACAGACCTGTCTGAAAACAGTTGCTTTGTGTGAAATCAATTCGTCATCATCTTGTCACAGTAGACGGAAGGCATTGCGTTTGCACCTGAGTGTCAGAAAGACTGCATACGTGTTCAGAATGAATGCAGTGAACGAATGAATGGAAACACACAAAAACATCTAATGGAAATGAGCTGTTGTGCAACTGACTGTACAAATGGGTTCATCGGGGCAATCTTTTTATAGACTGCTGACAGCTAGAGAAAACGGAAGAAGGTGGATTCAAAAATTGAATCCAGGCACTGAAATGTGGATGTGTACTAGTCATTTTGTTGAATTTTGTCAAATCAATCCTTAGGATTTTTTTCATTGACCTACTAACCAATAAATATTTGCCATCTTATATTGTGTAACTGTGAAGTTTTCTGTGCCCTTGCTTGGAATTACTGTGGATTCATTAAAGAGTGCTTATCTTCATCTTCGTCTGTGTGTGTGTATATTGACACAGTCCCGTGACAGAAGACCTAAAAGTATATTTACTGGCATATTTGTTTTTCGTGTTGTCAGTGTTTTTATTTTCTGTTTCTTCATAGACCATTTCACCACTGTCCACACCAATCAAACCAGCTGATACTGAGACTGCACACACCACCAATGCTCCTTCCGAGACAGCAATGTCCTGTCAGCCCCTCAGTCAGTGCTATCCTAGAGTTTTATCTCGTAGCAGGTCTTCCAGTCTCCAGCTCTGCCGTGGGCATGAAGGACCCCCGGTCCTCTCTACACGAAAGACATGCATGATTGCCTTTTATTTGGTCTCCTGAGGGCTTCTCTCTCCACTTCTTTATATGCCTGTGCTGTTAAATGTCTCTTCAGATACAATACGTAAAACATAGAAGTATTTTTTCTTCCTTTTCTTTTTCCAAGAAGTTATACAGTTTCTGGCTTGATGACCCATTTGAATCAGAAGAATCTTTATTCAAAAGAAACTTTATTCCACAATCCAAATGACAAAAGCCAAAACTCAAATGTGAATAATCCAAATCAGAAGTCAAAAATCTGGGTAAAGAACAGAAATTGTATACAAGATCATATCAGAGAGCGAGTGACGTTACTTCTTCTCGGCTGTTTGATGCAGATGTCCTATAAAATCTCTATAAAACAAACCTTACAGAATCACACATGTTCTCACCAACATCATTAAATCTTTAAAAAAACGTATTTTCAGTTAACTCATTAAAGTGTTTGTGCTCCAAATCATTTCTGGCATTAATCAGTTTTGATTCATTCACAATAAACAAAACAGCTTTTCTGTTCTTATCATGGACTAAGAACAAACAGAAGATTTGAAGAAAGTGCCCTATTTGTTGAGATTTTCCCCTTTTCTTTTCTTTTCTTTCTTTTAATTTATTTGATGTGCTTCTTAGAACTGTGCTTTTCTGGACTGTCAGTTACTGATCCGCACCAGCACGCTCCATGACTCTTTATGAACCCAGTTCAGAACTGGAAAGAGATACAAGCAATATAATAAGACAAAGTGCTCCCAAGACACATCCTGATTCTCAGTACAATGATGGGATATTTATTTAAATAATAAGACTCAACTAGGATTCATTGCAAAGAGAGTACGTGGAAAAAACAATCAATGATACGGTAGACATGTATGATTACCTTTATTTGGTCTCCTGAGAGCGTCTCTCTCCACTTCCTTTATATTCCTGTGCTGTTAAAAACATCTCTGGGCTCTCTGTTCAGCTCCTCTTGGGTACAATACATGCCACTATATGGAGTTAAACAGGGAAAAGTGAATCATGTGAGATATGTAAGTCCAGTGGTACAGTTTTTGATCAACCTGAGAACTTCATGGAGTGTGTATGGCATGACATGAGGGTGGATTTCACTAATCATGCAACTATAATTCATCTTAACTCATACTCAACCCTGTAAAGCCTACTGTATCATATTTCATATCAAAGTATCAAATATTTTTGAGGAACATTTATTTGTTCATCGCATTGATTGCTTTACATTTTTGACCCCACAAAAAAACTACAGAGCTTTGATTACAAGATATCATATATTTCATGTTCATTTTAAGCCATATGAATATCAGCGTCTGCACCTAATTGCATATTTTTGCTCAGTGTCCTACTTGAGTTTGAGTTCCATATTCTCCAAAATCATAATCTATGAGCTATAACGACGTATCAGATAATAAAAAAACACATATGTAAACTTTTTTCTAAAGGTTCAATAAACTGTTCCATTAAAAAATAATACAAATAATAATATGTTTTTTTAACTGTTCCATTTAAAATATGCAGTTTTTTCTGACTATTGTTTGATATGTCAGGCATTACGGGATTAAAAATTACACATTTTTGCTCATTGTTGCATTTAAAATCTGCAAATCTAACACAAATATAAAATAAATGACATTAACAATTTAAAAGGGCATGACAATCCGGTTAGCAATTAGTGTTGCTGGTAGAGGCTGCATTTTCTGCAGCACTTAATCCAATTAGGCTTCATTTCCTTGAGCATTAGAATCATTTTGAAATCCAGAAATGCACCTGCTTGTCCCTGTTTCCTAAGCAACCCACAAATAGGTCATGTTGCTACATTACTTCTTTGTTCTCTCTGGCTGGCTAATTTGGAGTTCTTTGTGCAGCAGGACATTTCTCAGGGACTCCGTCTCTCTCTCATCGTCCATTAAGTCTCTTTGAAGGCAACAGTTGGTCCCTCCCAGTGTCTCACAGAAGGCCTTCAGTAGGAACAGCAGGAGAAAGGGATTAGTCCATTGTGTTATTTATTTTTGTTTGTGGTCAGGGATGTGGTTGTAAGCTGTGTGACCAGATAAGTTGATGCAATATATTTGGCCGAATGCAAAATAATTAAAGTAACTGAGCGAGCTTACCCATCTCTCTCTAACATCGTCAAAAGCAGTGGGTGGGTCATCCAGACATAGGAATTCTCTGACTGCCTCGCTTCAGTAGAGAGAAAGCATGGAATGGAAAGGTTTTCCATTAAAGTGTGACATTGTGGGAGCAAATAATCTTCACACATATCTTGACAACAGTGCTAGCACGTATTGTATAGCTGACTGTGTTTGTCAAGCTCAGTCATTCAACCCTGTAACTGTAGCACAATTATCAAACAAATGTGTTTTTCATTAATATCAATCGGGCGAGTTTACAATAACAAAACCAACAACTGGTCCCTAATTAATCAGCACTACTTGTTTTATTTAGGCAAAATCTGCAACCTTGTTTCCATTTTAGACAGCCCACATAATGATTTATTTACCCCTTGAGGTGAACACACAGCTATTTTTGAAGTACATCACTTGTTGATAAAGAGCATTAAAAATCAAGATAATGAGTTCTCAATCAGGATTCAGATTCAGAATAAATCAATCCAATATGTTTTGTTTAAAGTATCGGATTATTTGTATGTTCCGAGTTGATTTCTGTAAAATTAGACTATGTTTTATCCGTTTACTCCAGTGTATGTGGGAAAGGGGCTCCTTTAAATTCAGGTGTGCCAAATTATAATTGAAATCCAAAATATGTACAAAATTGAGTTTTGGGTCTAAAACATAACAGACCCCAGTGACTTTCATCGTAGGGACAAAACCTATATTTTCAGTATATACGTATATATATATATATACTGTATACATAAATACACTTTAGTGTTCTGGTAGAAGAAAGAATGTCAGACAGGGTTGGAACAACGTGAGGGCGAGTAAATTATGACTTTTTTTTAAGAAGCAGAATGTAATAAGTACCTATTTCTCACGTCTATAAGTGCAATCAGGTTTTGTAGAAAGTTTTGTAGACCCAGTTGTCTCTCTTCTAGAAATTCAGCGCTGAAGTTCCTGAACCAACGCTTGGGTGGCAGGGCAAAGTTTAAACGAAGGAAACACCTCCTTCAGCTGAAGACACACACATAAGAGAGTCACCCAACATCTAAAAGAAGGACATTCTAATAAAACTGAGCACGTCTCCATTACTGCACTGTCAGCTGACATGAGTCCCCTGTGCCTGACCTTGTCATGTAGCCGAGAGAAGTCTGTGTATCGTCTAAAAATGTGCCAGCTCTCTGGTGCACGCTTCACTAAGATCTTGTAGACCTGGGAAGTGCAAAAAAAGGGAACATCATGTCCTCTTTATCACTAAAAATAGCATTTTCCAACTGTTTTCCATGTAATTCTTAAAGGCATAGTTCACCTAAAAAATGTAAATTCTATCATTTACACCTCAAATTGTTTTGAACTCACAAGATTTGAGTTCACTTTAAAAGTACATTATTTATCATTCAACTTTAGGACAATTCAAAACATTCATAAAATGATGTGAAATTGATTAAAAACAAGTATTCTGAAGAGACATGATTATTTTAATTGTTTTAACTGTTTTAATTTATTTTTTAATTCACATATAAACAACTGATTAATGCACATTGATTCATATGGATCATATTTACAATGTTGTTATAAACATCTTGAATCATAAAAGTTTGGGTTACATGGGCTTTCAATGGAGAGACAGAAATATCTCAGGTTTCATAAATAATATCTTAATTTGTGTTATGGTTTTGGAACGACATGAGGCTGAGTTCCTTTTTATTTAGGTTTGTTTTTAAACAAAGGCACAAAATGACTGTAGAAAACACTTGTTTGATACTTTATGATGCTTTTGTTCCCTTCTAAATTCTGAAGCTCCAGTTACCATTTAGTTTAATTGCAAGTATAAAATTATTACACATTATTCAGAATTGCTGCTTTTGTGTTTGACATGGAAGAAGCAAAGACATGCAGGTTTGGAACAACATGAGGGAAAGAAAACGATGACAGATTTCCATTTTGGAGAGAAATATGCCCATCGAAGGCTATGCATTTAAAATATGAACAACAGACAATCTAATATAAAAGCATGACATGAGAGAAAAGAAACCACTAATAATTCAATCCTTACTGTAAACTTAGTCTTTTCCTCCATGACCTTATACCCAAGCAAGCTGACCTTGAGTGTCCTTTCTTCATTGCTTCCGCTGCTAAAATCCACTGCTGTAATACTCCATCACATTTCCCTCTCCTTACAACATCCGGACTGGGGTTCTGGTAAAACATGTTGTATCTTCTGGGATGGACCTGGTGAAAAGAAAAGAGTCATACATGTAATGTTAGCAGAAGTTGACTGAATGTCATCTTCTGCATTCCTCACTATTAAGAGAAGTAAACCAGGTCACAAATGAGACACAACCAAACCACACCTTCTTCTAGTATGATCAATTTTAAATTCATTTGTATTTGCTTGGTATGGTAAATGTGGATCTACAATTGGATCTACAAAACCCTAGCAAAACAATGACGTTTACGATTTTCCCCTTTTATTTTCATTTTAGCTACATTTTATTACAGTTAGCTGAAACAGCATTGCAGAATCATATAGCATCTGAGAGTTGGTCTGAGAAAAAACAATGACAAAGTATCAACACATTTTGTGATCTTGTGAGTCCTTTAATTAATGAAGAGTTAAAACTGGCCCATTCTTCCCCCTGCTGTTTGAATGACTGATTTCACATCACCATAAAAGCTCCCTAATGACTGCCTTTGTTGTGCATTTTGTTGTTGGACAGTGGAAAAGTGAGGCGTGGAGAAATAATGAACACATGGCTTCTGGCCTGGGATGCATCAGATGTGATATCTCACTGCAGGATTCACTGCAAGGCACTAGAGGACGCCATTGAGACTTACCGGATGGTAACAAGTTCTTTTTAAAAATGCATTTAAATCAGTCTATAAATAAACAAGAAAACTATGTTGTGCTTACTTCATTTATTCTGAGGTTCATTACTGTTTTTCATTACATATTAGACATTTTGTATGATGATATGTTCGTTAGCCATTGAAAGTCAGTGTCTGGTATGAATATGGCCACAGCATATGTAGAAATAAAATATCTAGAAATCAGTCGAAATGTATCTAAATATTATCTAGAATGCATTATACTTTTGCTAAATTCACTCTAATTGTAATGTAGTTTGTGTGTGTGTGTGTGTGTGTGTGTGTGTGTGTGTGTGTGTGTATGTTTATGTGGTTTATGAGGACACAAATTTGTATAATGACATGGGTATGACATAGGTATTACAAGGAGAAGGTGATTTATGAGGACATTTTCAGTGTCCCCATAATTTAAAACGCTTATAAATCATACAGAGTAAGTTTTTTTGGGGAAAGTTGAAATGCACCGTCTCCTGTGAGGGCTAAGTTTAGGTGTAGGGTAGGTGTAGAGCAATAGCACATACAGTTTGTACAGTATAAAAACCATTACGCCTATGGAGAGTCCCCGTAAACCATAAAAAACAACTGTGTGTGTGTGTGTGTGTGTGTGTGTGTGTGTAGGCATACCAGACAGAAACATCTGTATTTCATTCTCCCCTTTCTTAATTTCATTAACAACCTTTAATGATAAACATGAAGTATAAAATGTCTCAGTATCTCGATGGCACCCACCACGTAAGACAATCTGTTTCAATCTTTCAAAGCAATACTTCCCAGCAGGTGTGTCCAGAAGCGAAGTGTGTCCAGCTGTTTAATGCTGTGAATGCTAATATTGCTTTTATAACGACAGTAAAACAAAATAATACAGATGTTGACGATGTAAAAGCTAATATTGAGTAAGACGCAGTATTAGACATATTATTTCCAGTTACATTGTTGCTGCACCAATACAAACAGCTCTAAACAAGCCAGGGTGAGTGATTTGCTTCAAAAACATTGTTGTTGTGCTGCGTGAAAGTCTGTTCACATCTCGATAGCAATCAATAAGTTAAGTCTACATAAATGTATAATTATATCGTCTATGGAAGGCATAGGACCATAAAATGGGAAGGAGCATCACAGCTTGAGCTATATAGCACATACCTCATAAACTGTCTAGCTACTATATACACACTTTTTGGTATTTACTAGGTAAACTTAAATCCCATAGATCAAATATATTTAGAATATCAAAACTTAGATGTAGTCTTTGGGTTCAAATGCAGCAAGTGGGCTTCAGAGCAAATGGAGGGGAATCCCCCTCTTAGGTGATTAGAAGGATTGTGTGTGTGTGTGTGTGGGGGGGGGATTAGACTTTTGTTTTATTATTATCTCATCTAAGTGTTTGTTCAGTCAGTGCATTTGTTTTACCATGGTACAGCCTAATTTAATATTACACACAGCACAAGGAAGTTAAAAAAATATATATTAATGCAATATGAATACTTACCAAGATGGACAATTTGATGTTGTGTGCATGATTTGAGAAATTATCTGTTCGTGTTATGGAGGAAAGCACAGTCAGACATCCCAAGTCTCCCGGAAGTTCCGGGAGTCTCCCGCATATTGATAGCGGCTCCCTGATGCCCGCAAATGAGTTAAAATATCCCGGAATCTAGAGCGAGTGAACAAGAGCGCGCAAGCGAGACAGAGACTGTGCTTCAACACATGTAGCGCGCGCACGGCAGAAAGGGAGAGGGAGCGAGGGACCTTGCGTGTGCGTGCGTGTGTGCTAGTCTGCGTGTGTGCCTCATGAAGCGCATGTAATACAGAGAGCGTCCTGATTGGCCTGTTTCGGTAAGTCAACCAATCAATTGTCAGTGTGGGCGAGCTTTTATCTCTTATCCCGAGTCCCGAACTGAATATTCAGTTCAGTATATCTAGAAACAAGAGCGCCATGGCAGAGGGAGAGGGCCCCAAAAAAACGAAAATATAAGACACATTTTACCCAAGACTACACGAAAGTGTACCCCTGTCTTATAAAAGTGAAAAATAATGACAGTCTTGCACGCTGTACAGTTTGCAATAGCGACTTCAGCATTGCCCATGGTGGGTTAAATGATTGTAGAAGACATGTTGAGGTGAGTTCATCAAGTTTCATTTGATTTCATGTGCATATTATTCAGGTCGGCTAACAACTAGCTACATGAAAACACCTTAGACATATTTAAAATTGCAATGGAATATAAATAAAAGCAGTTTACATAATAGAGAGAAAGAGAGAATTTTATTTGTCATTGTGCAGTAGTACCATACAATGAAATTTGCTTGTGCATCATCTAAAAATACTCGCTTTCATATACACACTCACACAATAAATAAAGTATAAAAATTATAAATCAATAACAGGGCATCCAATATTACACTGAAGTCCCATTGCATAAAGTCCCTATCTATAAAGTGCAACTGTGCTGACTGGGTGGTAGGGGTGTATGATTGTTCAGTTCTTTGATGGCCCTTGGGATAAAAGTATAAATAGTTTCAACTGTATTTCGTTATAAAAGTAAAGTCATGTTCTGTGGTGAAATATCATATCCTTGGCCTCCTTTTTTGTTGGGGGGGTGGGGGACCGGCAGGGGGTTGTGCTTTCGGGATACCTCCCTGAAATGCTTTTTGCAGGTTGAGATGTCTGCACAGTGCATGTAGGGGGTGTGGCCCTCGATAGCCCTGCAGTAAACGGTGTGCTGTGCATGTGATTGAGCAATGTTTAGGGTAGAAATTACACTAAAATCGCATTAAATCTGGTTGTTTTAACCAAGATTATGCTGCAAGATTTTGTTCTCAGCTACAGTTAAGTTCCCAGTTCCTGCAATTTTGCAATTTTTGCAAACTTCCAGTTTATTCCCGTTAATTCCCATGGAAAGTTTCCAGTCTTGAAAATTCCCGGAATTTAGCATCCTTAATCCCATCTGCTTAATTGCTGTGTTTTCAAGAAACATACCAATGGCATTGAATCCGTGCTGACAGTCGCTTGTGGCCATCTACTGGGGAAACGATGCAATTTACACAAAACTAGTCTTAATAATCACGCTATATACCCTGACACTGTCTGGAATGGATACAATAATAATAATAATACAATTTGAAAAGCTGTGATATTAAGTTTCATAGCTGGGTGTTTAATTTTCATATTGTTAGATACCAATCTCTCTTCCACAACTGCTGTAACTTTACATAAAAATACCAGATAATTTACCCCTCTACACCACATTTTCAGTAATCTCCTTGGTTGTTATTTGGCACTATCATCACCATTAACAGAATGAGCAATAATGTAACTGAGGGCACTTCCTCTCCCACTGTGCCAAGAGCAAAACACGTCAGGTTACCTAGACAACCAGCTCCATCCTCTGCATGACCGCTTGTTGTTATCATTACTGAACCCAGAAGCACAGGCGACGATGTAGCTGAGGGAATTGATTTCTATTGATGTCAGCACACATTTATTTAAAGTGTATCTATTTTTTATAACAGGCTGGATGCAGTGCCATATTATTGTGAGGAAAAATCACTTGGGAATTCCCTTTGTTACATCATAACGGAATAACCCAGGAAGCCTTCATGGGTCAAAAACAAAGTCTTTGACCATTTTAAATAAATTCAAAACATGGACGATAAAACACTGTAAATAACCATATTCTATTTAATTATTGCACAAATATAATTATGATAAACAAACGAAATAAATAAACACGATAGCAAGCGGCAGTCAAAACTGTGTATTGTGTCTAAAATTTCACGGCAAACGTCCAGATAACAATATTTTCAGCAGTTTGAAAGGTTATGAGTTATGTGTAAAAGTTAATATACGCTTCATAACAACAAAAAAATTATAGCAATTCAAATCTGTTCACAGTTTACAATGTTCAGGTCTGGTGAATGCATCAAAAGAGGACCTTTTCGACACCCGGAAGCTGAAGTCACAGACAGTTGTGTGGTTGGCGTTGTTTTTTTTCCTTACCAGTATTCTGAGAAATCCCGCCCCCCTGCGACAGGATTGGTTTTAAAGGGTTTACTCGACGTCTGTGATTGGCTAGTTGAGATGTCATTCGTCTATCTGCATGTCAAGGGCGGGGGACTAGACGGGTGGTTACACACACACACACACACAAAACATAATGTTGCGGTTTTGGTCCGACCCACTCATTCACACCAGCAAAGTATTCTCCGCGCACTCACCACCCCACCACCGCGCTTCGTAATCGTTAAATCTCAAACTGTTGGTGGTTGTTATTTGATTTTGACGCTAATTTTGCAGTTTATTTTTATGGCGTGATATGTTGTTCGGATTGGGGGCGTGTCTCCAAGCACGATCCGCAGGACATATTATTTTTCCATCTGTTATCCAGGGACACTTTTAACCAGGATATTTGGACTACATAAATTAGTAGTAATACAGATGCACCTAAACGCCTGTCTCTTGGTAGTGTAGGTTGGACCCGCATTCACAATATGTAGATACCGTGCGCGATATCGTCTCTCTGTGAGGGTTTTTTAGCTTTGTAACGTAACTGTTAGCAGTGCGCTTTCAGTTCCCCTTTCTGCTACTGAAGCTGACGGGCCCGTCTCACATCATAATATCCTCAGACATGGAGCACACCGGCTGCGTCAACATCTGCAGTCTCACCAGCACCTTACCGGTGATCCCGTATCGAGAAACTAAACGGACCTGCACTACATCAGTAAGGGGGGGCTTCGGGACCGTGTTCAGGGCGAGCACAGCGACTGGCGCACCACAGTGGCGATCAAGTGCTTAAAACTGGATTCACCGGTTGGCGAGAGGTGGGTTCAGTCAGCGCAACTTACGATCTCTGAGACTTAGCTTCCTATTAGCTCAAATGCACGGTTCATAAAACGTCGATTTCTGGGCTTTTTATGCGCTGTTTCAGTCTGGTGTGACCATAAATGCTGGTTGTTGCAGGAAAGAATACGGTGCAGATAGGTCACTGATCTGAACTAGTATGCAGCGCTTGCGCACATACGTTAAGTTTGCGGTCAGACAGCTTGCTTTAAAGTACTGTAGTTTTGAACTGTATGTTCAAGACGTTTGAATATATGTCTAGTTCTGTGAAAGTAGGGATATGATGGGCTCTTTTGGGATAAACACCGACGGGGTGTTTTGTGCTAATACGTTTCTTAGACCATGGAAAACCTGGACATGTCATGGAATGGGATTCCCAGACCTGGAAAAGACATGTAAAGATGTGAAAATCTGAAAACTTGACATTTAAAGTCCTGAAAATATTTTGAGTGGAAATTAAGGTGATGGTTTACTTAAAGTTCTGTCATCTTTTACTCTCCTTTTTTCTGTGGAACACTAAGGAGAAATTCAAGATGAAGTACTGGTCACTCTTCTAGGGTTGCAAAATATCTTAATGTTTATCGAAGGTTTTTATAGGGTTTTTTTTCTCAGAATTATCCTATATTGCATAATTAATGTTAAAAGTGGGGCAAATGAGCACATATCGCTCAGTTGTAGTTTGTTGTCATTTCTCACTCGTATAAGACTTTTGTTCATCTTCGAAACACAAAGAACAGTTGAAGTTATCCGTACTGATTTTTTTCTGAAACACAAGAGTTTTGGGTAACTTTCAGTGGAGAGACAGAAATATCTCTGGTTTCATTGAAAATATCTTAATTTGTGTTTGAAAGATGAACGAAAGTCTTATGGGTTTTTAGAGTGGCGTGAGGGTGAGAAATGATGCCAGAATTTTCATGTTTTTTTTGTGAACTATCCCTTTAAAAACAGTAATATTTCACTAAATTTGTTAAATGTAATCTTTAGCAAATCCAAAAATACATATTTGTATACAATAACATAAGGTGTTATAAACTCACTTGTATCATTTACAATGATTGATTTCAGTTTACTGTGTTTAATTTTTTATTTAGTCAGAATAAATGTTTATTTTAGGGCTGAAACTAACGATTATTTTGATAATCGATTAGTTGGTCGATTATTATTTCGATTAATCGATTAATCAGATTAAATTAAATTATTTTATTTTATTGACAAAAACAAAACTATTCCACATTCTGCTCAATGTCCTTCAAACAACTGAATGCTATGAAAACATACAGTGCTTAATTATTAGACACCACCTGTCATAAAGAGAAAACAAATATTTTAGGAATCTGTCAAAAGGAAAAATTTAAATCTTAAATGTTATTGTCATTTATTGGGCAATTACAAACAGAAACAACTAATTAGTATTTATAATAACAAAAATGGCCTCATAACAGCTTGCATTGTTGCTTGCATTGTTTATGTACTTTTTGACTGTAATTGCGTATCTGAAAAAAAACATTAAGTGTTCTGCCTTTCTGTCAAAGATAACAGCAATAATTATTTTATAGTATTAGAAATAGCCTACTACTGTTATTAAAGAGCTTATGCATTTTGGAGGACTAACCAATACAGAAAGCTAAAACATGATTTTGGTAATCACCAATGCTGTTAGAGCAGCAGTGGCACAAACATTACATAATTTGTTAAAAACCTTACATAAATGTGTTTTAATACATTTGTTAAGTATGTGAATATAGTTTAAATTAGGACTGAACGATTTTAGAAAATAATCTAATTAACCAATATTACGATTTAATATGCAATATTTTTTTTTAAAGCTCTTCATATTCATTATTATTCAAAGACATACAATAAATCATTGTATAGTGTGCAGTGTTGGGCACGTTAAAGGTAATTAGTTATATTACTAGTTACTTCTCACAAACACTAACCGAGTTACATCGTTATAAAAGAAACTAATTACAGGGAAAGTAACTATTGTTACTTAAAAAAAAAAAAGGTTAAATATGTCAAATAACTTGGATGCCCCAATATTACATATGTTAAATTAAATTAAATGGTCCACCAAATATACTAAATTATTATTATAAAACATTACACTAATCTACACTATTTTAATGTTTCTGTGGGACAATGTGAGAGACACCTATCAAATTCAATTGATTATTTCAGTCAAACAGTATAATATGATAGTATGATAATTTAGCATTATATAATGATAGAACTTTAGAATAACCATGTATGAATGCATATTTGCCATGTTGTCCTGAATTAAGGATTGGTGGTGGTGCTTAACATATTGTTTGTCATTTAGTGTTTCTATAAAAAAGGGTGGAAAAACCTACAAATAATACAGATAACATACCGCGAATTCTACTATTAATAACCATATAAAACGCACTAAGGATTATTGAGCTGCTGGGTTCATGAATATTAATCAGGTCGTCTGTATTCGCTCGAACTGATTCGCTGAAATCAAAACAGGGGCAATGATAGGTGAGCACCGGCCAATGAGATTGCCGTTTGCGCATTAGCTCCGCCCACTACAGGAGAACCCGGCAACCCGGATATCGTTTACATGTAGCGCGTCAATTCCGCATGTTATAAAAGACCCGCGGACACGAAAACAACCCGCGGCAAACTGCGGACTCGGCAACATAGCAGCGTGCCAACATGATGCTTTCTCTGAAGACCGCTTAGATGTGTTTGACTTGAAGCAGCGCAGCTCGACCGATCGGTGTGTGTATCAAAGTACTGCGAGTGCTGCTATAAGAGAGCGGACGTCTCCTAATGCTTTACACTAATGTATTAACTTAAAGCTCAAAATAAAGAATTATCATGCTGTGGGCAGCTTGGATCACATACTTTTCCCTCGGCATCTCATTCGGTTTCCTCCACTATTTTTAGATGCATTTTGTGATAGAAATGCGTTATTCAGTGCTGTAATTTGAGCAACCGGCTGAAGCTGGACGTGCACTATGGGCAGACCCGACTAATCGATAATGAGAATAGTTGTCGATGATTTTCGTAATCGATAATAATCGATTTTATCGATTCGTTGTTGCAGCTCTAGTTTATTTTATTATCCATTAATATGAAAATTATAATCCGCTTATCAGTATTGTCCAGAATTTTAATATTTAATATACTCTTTCCATGATGTTATTATAATGAATGGCCTTCAAAAGGGAAACTGAAGCACCATAAAAGTATCTTAATTTATGAACTCTTCCAAGATGCCAAGATTTTCATTGAACGAAGTCCATGGAAGAATGGATAATGCAAGGAATAAAGTTAATTAATTGGTCAAAAGCTGTGGTAAACCAGGCAGTTAATGGCTTCTACTGTATCGCATGATATTGTCTGACAGAGAAAGCCTCAGTCCTATCCTTCCTCTTTGTTTGCAGGGAAAGGAATTGTTTATTGAAGGAAGCAGAAGTGCTTCACAAAGCTCGATTTAACCACATCATCCAGATCTTCGGTGTGTGTAATGAGCCCGAGTTCTTCTGCATTGTGACTGAGTACATGACCAACGGATCTCTGGATGAGCTCCTGCATGAGGTATACATGTACAAACATGGCAGACTTCCTGTTTAGTCTGGTAATATTACTGTAATAATTCACTTTGAGTCTGAGTAATGCACAGTTTCACTTTCTGCTTTGTGGCATATAGTTTCTTGATTGTTCACTTCTGTATTTTCTTATTGCGTTACAGAAAGAAATGTACCCGGTGGTGGCCTGGCAATTGAGGCTGCGTATTCTTTATGAGATCGCTTTAGGAGTAAACTTCCTCCACAATATGACGCCACCGCTTCTACACCATGACCTTAAAACTCAGAACATCC
>QVTF01006582.1:5000-27155 GCA_003573665.1 Oxygymnocypris stewartii | reverse complement strand
TTTAATTATTATGAATTTTTTTAATTTCATTTTATTTGATTTAACTCTGCTCATAGTCCTCTAATAAATACAAATGTTTGTATTCATGTGGAGAAATTGCTGCTTATAAAAGCCATTTGGCGTTTGATTACCGTGCAAACCTGCAGGGAAGAGTCCAAAAGACTTCTCTGCCAAAACGCACAATATTTTTATGGAAACCGCAGGGAAATGAATGATCTGTTTGATCCAGCTGAGTCCACTTGCGTCAGCCGATGGTTGTTTGGAGTAGTTTTTATGGCCTTTAATCTTTGGGAGAGAGTCAGACGTGTTTGACGGAGTTGACTAGCTGCCAATCAACAAATGACTTCATCAGAGCTAATCATTATTCAGCATGAGTGGAAAAATGCTTGTGGAAAGAAAACAAACAAGGCAGAGACAGTCCAGATATTGATTCTGCAAATGATATCAAGGACATTGAATAGCACTTCAGAATGATGATTAAAAACAAATAAATCAATAAATTAACACACAGACCCTCATCAGACTGAGCTCTGTGTCTGGTCTGGAAGAGAGACAATCGGGGAAAGTGGGCGGGGCACATCATAACTCATCAGCTCAGCTCATGAATATTAATTATGTGATGCCCAGTGGTTCTACTTGATTGGCTGAAAGACAGACTTCGGTAGGTGGCAGAATAGAAATGTCTGTGAATAATTATTCTCATCATATAGTAATGTAGTACATATAGTAATATAGTATAGTAATTATTTTTCATCATATAGAAAATAGTTGTTTATGTTCACAATCCTTTGAAAGGGAAGAAAAGCAAAAGGCCTCAGGCAGGATTTGCTTTCTCACCGGGTGTCCAGGAAGAGGCTTTATTCTTAGCCGCAGGGTTTGGGCCAGTAACATTTTTAAAGGGCTTTTCCGTGTGCTGTCCACCCCTAATTAGACAAAGGTCATGCCACCCCCCAAGCCGAACACTTCAGACCTTATTAACACCCAAACTCTGAAACCTTTTACATCTCACACGGCTCGGATTTGCCCGGAGACCAAATTCTCCAATCAAAGTCAGGGATTTGAATATGAACTCAAACATTTATCATTTCACTTTTACAAGATCAAATCATTTGAGCTTGTATTCACAACAATTTAAATAATTTATTCAGTATATTCATTGTTATAGATCATAATTATTACAATATTTGACAATGTTTCATTGGGAAAAATATTATTATGATTATAATTATCTTAGGCTAAAATCAAATAATCTGACTTGGTATAGCCTACACATTAATATATTTATAATTTCTTTATTATATTATACTTCTTAATTATAAAAGTAATTATTATAATAATTTATAAAATATATCATAATGAAAATATATTATGATATATAAAAACCTTATGCAAAAATCTAATAATCTGCAAAATAAATAATGTATGTAAATATTTAAATATCTGTAAATTTTTAAAACTATTAATTATCAAATTAAATATAACAATATTTTATTATGTTTCATTTAAAAATATAATATGATCATAAATATCTTTTGCTAAAATCAGATAATCTAAGATAGTATCCCCATTAATAATACAATCAATATCTGTATAAATTTTTATATTTTACAATGTTTAATTAGAAAACAATTATAATTATAAATCTTATGCTCCAATTCTAATAAAATATCTGATCATTATATATACGTTTTTTGACATTTCAGATTCATTATGTGCTTAATATGCATGAAAAATCAGCTAGATAACCCCTTATCACTGACAAAAATATATTTTATATTAAAAATATTACTTAATATAAATACTCTGAAAAAATGATGTAGACACAATATTCACTCAGAAATTGCTTGTGCATTTGACAAATAATTACAAAGAACCAGTAACACACTGATTGAACATGAAATTAAAAAGTAGAATGACTAAAATAGTTTTCTTGTAAAATTGTATTTACAACTATGAATATGTTTACAGAGTATATTTAAAACAATGCACAATACAGTGTTTCATGGCTGTAAGCGATATTAATGGCTGGTAAATGTTCTGGCTTTAACCACCGTTTTTCACTTCTACAATGAATAAGTACAGTTTTGGACCCTCTTGTTTCTCCTCGCACGTCATTTGCTGTCCATAGTGATGAATGTAGCGCTCACGGCCTAACCACAAACCTTAGACGGTGCCAGAAATCAGCTGGTAAGAGACAGATGCTGGTAAAAACACAGATTTGTGATAATGCCGCTGCATGTGGGGCTTTCACAGAGAAGTCAGTCAGCAAACCGGCAATGCTTCAGATTTGGTCGTAAAATGTGACCGTACCAGACTAGTTGGCTCGTCTCTGGATCTCCTTTACTGGCCAAGTTTGAGCTTTACCTTACTGCCCGAGCAAACCTCTAATCTGCATGTCTGTGTGTGTGGGAATCATCTGGATTGGATTTGTAGTGCGTAATGTCTTCCCTGTTTTTCTCCTTTCCAGAGACCACAGATCCCATCTCGCTGGACAACTGCTGTAAGGATGGCAAAGAAAGAGGTCAGGAGTCTCAGGACTGCACGAGTCTGCCGCTCATCTCCGAATCCACCACATGCAGGTAGGGGTGTGCAATAATATCGTAATTGTTGTTTTAACAATTTGCAATTTGACATTATCGAGTATTTCGCAAAATCCGTTCAAAACACCCCAACAGAGCGCACGCTTACATTACACGATGAAGTCTAGACTAGTGCAAGTGCGCATTTAGAGCGTGTGCTTTCACTGCATGATTCAGTCTATTAAAATGCATTTAAAATACGAGGCATAACATTTATTTATTTATACCATTTCATATAGTTAATCATTTTCACACTAAAGGTCAATGCACACAGAGTCCGAAATTTTCGTCCAAATTTTCCACACGTTTCAAAATAAATACGACCTCACGTTGTGTCAATCACGTTTACACACTGCCTCCAAAACGTTCGTCCGTTATAAAAAAAATCGGTTCAGGGTCTATTTTCGGCATTTTTGCATCCATACTAAGCATTTTGATAGCAAAGGATGACGAATACAAAATACCCCCCCCCCCCACCCCCCAAAACAATACGCATGCGAAAATTTCGGACTCAGTGTGCATAACCTTCAGAGTGCCGTTTTTGATTACAACATTTAAATAAACAAGAAGTTAATTAAGAGACTTATGTTTTAGACACCATATTTCCTGTTTTTTTGCGCTATTTCGACATCAAAAATAATCCCAAACACAGCCACAGCACTGTTTTGTGACTCACCTATTAACAGTGACTTGCTGCCACCTACTGGCAGTTTTAATTTCACATTTAAAGTATCTTTTATTATTTAAATAATTAAAAATATTAGTATTCAACGATCTGTGTTTAATATATCAAAACAATATTTATGAATTTGTAATTGCATGTTAAATGCATTAATGTCCTGCATTAAACTGTGTAAATACATCTAAATGCCACCGCAGATGCAGCTTCTGTTGATTTCATTTGCTTGGTAGCAGCCCAAATGTCTTCTAATTCTCTGATTCAATGTCAGAATTTGACTCAAAAGTTAATAGACACTAGGGGTTGACTTCTGATTTTTTTAAAGTCGACTTTTATGTGATGAAAGTCAAGTCGAAGTCGACTAGTCACTGATGACGTCATTAATGAACAAATAAGTCTGGAGCTGTGACAAACACAGATATGAAATATGACACAGCGCTGCACGCTGACTATTGCACCTATAACAGCTTATTTTTATCAGTTCTTTAGTCTTTGGGCCGTTATATTTCTCTATATTTCTTTGGGTCGCTATATTTCTGAGGGTGAGCGCATTCTCAGCAAACATTCATTTTTGGGTGAACCATTCCTATAATAATAAATACTCAGTATAGGCATAATTTACTACAACTTGGTTCCCGCCGGATGAATAAAAACCTGTGCATGCATCCAATCATATTGATGCAATTCTGGCTTTCCAAAAGTGATTTTTTTCTTAAAATACGCATCTGTGCAGAAGCAATGCCTGATCGGTAGCAGTGGCCGCAGTGGCTTTGACTTTCATGATAAGATCAGCGTTCAGTCTCAGTGCCAGTCAAAGCCGATCGTGTTGCTCTGGCATCAGACGCGTTTGCCTTGGCCTTCCATGTGATCCGGAGCTTGTTTAAATGAGAGAGTGCGAGAAAAAGGGGGTGACGGTTTGGATCTGTTTGGTAGGGGAGCTCGCAGAAACAGGGCGCATTGGTGAACGGGAATATTTCCAAATACAGAAATTCCACTGAGGTGAAACTCTAGTCAGACGGAGAAGAGAGAGCGACCTAAATAACAGGAAAGCTGCAGATTATTTCAGACACAGAAAAGGGGAAAAACAAGTGAAAGGAGAAATCGCGGACTTCTCCCTTAAAAGGCTGTTCGGGGGTGAACGGTGACCACAGACGGGTGTCTTGGGCTTTTCAGTGAGGATGATTGTGAAAGAAGGTGAAGCAAGAGCGAAAGAGACAAACAGCGATCGTCTTACCGTAAAAACTGGGCTCCATGCGTCAGCGCTGCGGTCCAACCTGGAGCAGAACCAAACAATGACGGTCTGCAGGCAACAGAGTGTGCTCTCCAACATCTGTCCTGTGCTTTACATCAGCCAGGACGCAGAATTCATTTAACTGAAGTGAATTAGAAGCACAATCTGAAGAAGTCCTTTAGTCTGTTTACAGTACTCGACAGATTACTTACAAATAGTAGTCCACTAATGATTACTAATTACATGATAATAACTAATTACATCTATTAGATCACTGTTTATTCTGATTGCTTTAGGGTAGAGTACATGACTTGTTCTTCACAGAAATATAAATATTCTATATAATAATTAGAAATTACAGATAAGACTATTTAAAAAAATTGAAAATATGATTGTATTTATTTATAAATTATATATTATAATCATATATAATATACATGTATTATCTAATATAATAATTACTATTATTTCTATGTTAGAATTATTCATATAATACATTTTATAAATGATAAATAATATATATTAGATTTTAATCAAACAAACCAGGTTTTGTGAGTTGATGACAATCTGATGATTAATATATATATATATATACACATATATATATATACACATATATATACACATATATATATATATATATATATATACATATATATATATATATAAAAATGATATTTTTTTTTAAATGAACATAAATATAAGAATAAAAAATAAAGCACAATAAACAACATCAATGAATTAATAAATTATGCATAATTTACTGCCATTGTGTAAATAATCATAATTCAATGAATAAAAACAGGTCTAATTGAGTATTTTAAAATGTAATATAATTATATATATACACTGAAAGAAATTGGGGTAGAAATAGTGTTCACTCAGAAATTGTTAGTAAATTCCACAAGAAAATAATATAAAAAAGTGAAATAGTATTTTCTCATAAAACATACTCCAATAATCTTATTTGAAAATTCAAGAAATGGATATTTTTTACAGTGTATGATTATATAATCTTATTTCTAGTACTTTAATTAAAATGAGTAAATTTTGTGATCTAATCCAGATTAGATATAATCACGTATTCGACCCAGCCCTCTGTATTTATCATTGATCTGATATTCACAGAGTCCTCCAGAGGTTACGGGTCCGGCTCAATGGACACGTTGTGCTTGACCTCTATCATCGTCACTGATCGTCCTGATCTGACCGTGTGCTTGTCTCGTAGGATCGCTCAGGAGCAGTGCTGTACTGCGGTTCTTGAAGACAGCATATGCACCAGTGGCATCAATCTGGCCAAGGACCAGGGCAGTTGTGACGCCCTCTTGTCCAGCAGCACATGTGAATCGAAGACGGCTAAGGTCAGTACATGCATATTAATGCTGCATATGATATTTCTATGTTTTATGAATTGTCTTTATTCAGTACCAAAATGTTTTATTAACAGTTATTATCACATATTGATTAATTCATTATTATTATATTGTAATTCATTATAATGTATTACATTACATTTTATATATATTATTATTATTAGATTAGATATGATTTATATATGTAAATATATTTAAATGTAATAATACACAGTATATTATATATACAATATTGACTATTTAACATTTAAAAATGATAATAAAGTGTAAATTTTTTATATTTAATATACATGTTTTAAATGTTTTTTAGTTATTATATAATATATTATTATTATTATTAGATGAGATATGATTTATATATGTAAATATTATTTAAATTTAATAATACACAGTATATTATATATACAATATTGACTATTTAACATTAAAAAAATTATAATAAAATTTACATTTTCTATATTTACTATACATGTTTTAAATGTTGTTTAGTTATTATATAATATAGTAAAGATTATTATTCGACTAAAATATGATGTAATATCTCTCTCTCTCTATATATATACATATAGTAAATAATAATGTAGTATATGATATGTAAATTATATTTTTAGTATAATAAATAAATATATATATATATATATAGAGTATTCATTATATATATATGTATATACAATTAAAATTAAAAATTAAAAGAACCAAAGACTTAAACTACTCCAGTCTGTGTGCATTGAATTTATTTAATACACGAGTTTCATAATTTGAGTTGAATTACTGAAATAAATTAACTTTTCCTCGACATTCTAATTTAATTTGAGATGCACCTATACATGTATCATTTTATCCTTTAAAACCTACGACAAACGTCTTTTTGTGAAATGTTCAGCTTGTAAAATGTACTCACTCTATTTCTCTTCAACATAGAGGACATCTTTGTTTATATTTCACACCTTACGCATTGAAATGCACATATTTTAACTGTGGTCTGAGTGTTTGTGGCTGTTGTATGTGTAGTTCGCTGAAGAGAGCTTGTACAAACACATCTGTGTCAGACACTCCGATCACAATAAGATGATAAATGTGGCTTTTAAAGCCCAAACTCTTCTTCTTGTAAACTCAGAGACTGAAGGGTAAAATAGGCGTAATTTTCTCAGCACTGTTTACATTAAGCAGGATGGAACTTGCCCACATTACAGAAGTGCAGGTTGTTTCTGTCAGCCGCCGTTATAAATCCAGCTCCGATTATACACACAGGCTCTCTGCCAAACCTCAGGATGAGGAATAGTGTCTCTTCAAGGTTTAATACACACCTGAGATCCTCCAGGTGTCTGCCATCTTCTAGGAAACATTCATCTTGGGTTGTCAGCGAGACTTTAAGAGTGCTTAAAAGCACCTGTCAGATGTATTGCTCTGCGTTGTTTATCGCTAACCACTGAGCCTAATTTATCTGAAAGGGTTCATGGCAGCTATTAGATGATCTTAGGACAAGTTTAAGCCTGTTTAAATCACCAGAACTCTTTGTCTTTCCTCTAAAACTCTAGATGAGCGTTTTCTAGTGCCGTTTTCTGTTCTCAGAAACCTCATTTGTTCAGTTTATTCAGATCATTAATGCATAAAAGATGCTCAGGCATTTGACTTAAAGGATACTTAATGCAAAAATTATATTCTTGGGATCCTGTGTGTCTTGGATGAGAGATCTCCAGCATTTTGACTTATGTTTCAGTCTGTTACTCTGTCAAAACTTACTATATATAGTGCACAAGTAGTATGCCTTTATGGACTACTTTTTTTTACATTTCTGCTAATATTTATCCATTTTGGAGCTTGACATCATTTAAATAAATGAATGAATGAATGAATTAATTCTCAGGAACCGCACTCCAGTGGTTTGAGATAGTTCTTCAAGGTATCTTGGAGAGGTGAGGCATTCAAGTCACAACATTTAACTACAGGGGTGCCTCAGGGCTCAGTTCTTGGACCACTTCTCTTCTCTGCTACATGGCATCATTAGGTTCTGTCATTCAGAAACATGAGCAGTTTTTCCACTATCGGGCCGAACGGTTCTAAGAACAGTCAGGTACGGTTCCAGTTGTATTTCCACGTGAGCCTGGTACGGCGCGGCACGATTGCAAACTGTTCTCGGGCCGTAATTCTCGGCATGGTTAGACAACCGTGCTTAGCCGTGCTGGTAGAGTGCGTGTGCGTGACTTCACCACTCAGGATCTGTCACTTGCCTGGCTGCTAGCTTGCTAAGCGCACTATTTTGAGCAATGCAAACACAAATTAGTAATAAAATCAAATAAATTTCTGATCATCCTCCATACCACGGTGGTTATTTACACCTCATATCATATGTAAACACTTGAGTTACCACGGCAACGATTGACGCATTTGAATTCCATTATAAAGAGATCCGTTTTCAGCCCCGCAGTGGACAACGAAACCATAACTGTAGCGGCCGGCTCGGATCGGCGCGGCATGGAACGGTTATGAAAAGAGAACCGTTCAGTGCGATGGTTGAAAAGCGGCTATGGATTTTCTTATCACTGCTATGCTGATGACACGCAATTCTACCTCTCATTCCATCCTGATGATCGGACGATAGCTTCTCGCATCTCAGCATGTCTAACAGTTCCTGCGGCTCAGTGGTAGAGCATTGCGTTAGCAGCGCAAGTGGTTGTGGGTTCAATTCCCAGGGAACACACATACTTACAAATAATGCATAACCTGAATACACGGTAAGTCGCTTTGGATAAAAGCGTCTGCTAAATGCATAAATGTAAATGTAACAGACATTTCTTGCTGGATAAAGGACCATTACCTTCACCTCAACTTGGCAGAACTGCTTGTGGTTCCAGCAAACCCATCATAATTTTACCTTCCAGTTAGGTACATCAACCATAACTCCTTCAAAAATATCCAGAAACCTTGGAGTTATGATTGATGATCAGCTGACTTTCTCAGACCACATTGCTAAAACTGCCCGGTCCTGGAGCTTTGCTTTATTCAATATTAAGAAGATCAGGCTCTTTCTCTCAGAACATGCAACACAACCCCTTGTTCAGGCTCTTGTTCTGTCCAGACTTGACTAATGCAATGCTCTCTTGGCAGGTCTTCCAGCCAATTGATCCAGAGCGCAACAGCAAGTTTAATTTTTAATGAGCCAAAAAGAATGCATGTCACACCTCTGTTTATCTCATGTGCCTCCAGTTTACGTTTACGTTCTGCAAGTGAACTTCGCTTTATTGTCCCATCCCAAAGAGGCACAAAATCACTTTCATAGACTTTTAACTGTTCCCATCTGGTGGAATGACCTGCCAAACTCAATCCCAGCTGCTGAATCATTAACCATCTTTAAGAATCGACTATAAACGCTTCTCTTCCATCTTAATTTGACCCTCGAACACTAGCACTCTATATTCTAATTCTGTTTTTTAAAAGACTTGCACTCTATTCATTTACTAACTGCTTGTTTTCTTAAAAAAAATATTATTTGTATTCTATTTCTTTTCTTTTTATTTATTATATAATTAACAAAAGCAAATAGGCGTCTAACACTAACCTGCTCTATTCTTTTTCTATTCTATCTGCTTTCTTTTTATTTATTATAATAAAAAACCTTGCTACGTGTACTGTTAGGCTAACCGAGACTTGTCAAAGCGCTTGCATATCACTGCTCTTTTGTTGATTCTGATATCTTCCATTATCCTCATTTCTAAGTCGTTTTAAATAAAAGCATCTGCTAAATAACTAAATGCAATGTAAATAAATAAATAAATGAGGAAAATAAAGATCTAAACTAATAAATTATATATTATAGTGTATTTGTATTTATAATGATCTATTAAATAGTCTAAAAATATTTAAGTGTTGCTAGCCTAAGAATCAGGCAAAAAGATCTTATGTTTTAATGTCTTTAAAAACTATATTAGTATGTTTAAAATAAAATATTATTATTTATTATTATAAACTGTGTATATATATATTTATATACTGTAAAAGTATTATGATAATTATATATGTTTTTTTCAATATATATATATAATAATATATATATGTATATATACACACACATACAGAGACACACACACATATATATATGTATGTGCGTGTGTGTGTGTATATATACAGCATATAATGAAAAAACAACTATAATTATTATAATACTTAAAAAACAGGTACAGAGATAAATAAATTATTTATATATAAACAAATAATACATTATATTATTATAGTATATTTACATTAAAATAAAATAAAAATGTTATTATTCAAAATTACATTATTATTATCATCACAAATATTAGATATATAATTTAGATGTAATTTATTGTGTATAAATACAGTATATATATATTTATATATGTACTGTATATATAAATGATATATAAATGTATAATAATAATATATAAATTTAAACAACAAATATATTCTATTATATTCTATATATTACACTGTTGATGACCTGTTCCTTTAATTAGCTTGTGTTTATATCCAGATCTCTATTTTTCCACGTTTAGCTGCAGCTCTACATCTTAATCTCAGAAAGATCTGCAGAAGTGAGTTATCACTGACAGTGTGCGTCTGCGTCACAGACTTTATCTGTGTCTGGGAAACAGGCCACGCTGCTTACGGTCAGGATCCGTCCTCTAGAGGAATATATGTTCTGTTTTCTCTCTCTTTCTCTCCTGCTTCAGTCTGTGTGGTAGGAAAGGATTTCGTAGTTATTTTTCACATAAGTGTGAACTCAGACTTAACAAATCATCAAAAGACTGGTGAGAATAAAGACACAGCACTTCTCTGTGTCTTTATACTGCAGTAAACTTTACACTGCTCTGTTCTGAAACTCTAAACTACCTCACTGACTGCTCCCTCCATAGGCGGCTGCTTTCTAAGAAAGAAGTAACTGATATGAAACACTCTACATAGGCAGCAACATCAGGTGGAGCGAGAAAGATACTGTTAGAATTTGGCTTTAAAATTTTGCTAAGCTAACAGCATGAATCTTTAATAAGCCTAAAAATGTATAGCACACACATTTTGGTTAATATATATATATATATATATATCCCAATATAGCATTATATATGTTTCAAATATTACAATAAACACTAAAAAAATAAACTTTTTTTTTAAAATCTGTAATTCAGGTTTTATTAGGGTCTGCTCTTTGCAACTTACTTTGTTTGATGCAACTAGATGCCAAAATTTACCAGAATCTTTTTTTTTCAAATAACTGCTTCCAAACAGGAGTTACTGCATCATAAATGAAGCGAGTGAAATTGTCATATTTTGCATCTACAAGAGTCATTTTGAGTGTCCTTTGCAAAAACGGGCTATATAAAATACATTACACACAGAATCCTATTTTACTATGTGCCATAAGCACTTTTCTTGATTATTGATTGAATTATGTTTCATTTTTATGTTTTTCTAAGTAGTAATGTACAAAATTGCATAAGCGAATTGGAGAAAATTTCACATTTTGTGTTTTATATTATCAGATAATTTTTTTCAGGAGACACAAGACTATATTAATTATAAAATATATCTGGTCTATCACAATCTAAAATAGAATCCACATCCTCCAGCTTTATAACATTCCATTTATGTGCATCCTGTATTGGTATACTGTTTGGAGCATCAACTCACCTGTTCACCTGTAACTTGCATCGTTGGTCTCCATCATCTGTTGCCCCTGGACACAAGATAACAGCTCCTCCGTGTTGCTAAAGCTGTCTGTCACAACGTGACGTCAAACATCAAACAAACAAAAATCTCTTCATCCACACTGCACTGTAATAATCCATATATATTTACTGTGTATACATCGAAATGCATACTGTACAACACTTTTCTACCAATAGAGTTCATTAGACTGTCAGCCGTGCTATCACATTCTCACTCTAACGATTTGAATAAAAAAATCTGAGCAAACACACTCAAAGTGCTCGAAAATGCTCACCAGACCTCTCCTCTCCTCTCCTCTTCAGGGTGCGGCTGATCGCTCTTCATCATCTATAACTTATATTTTTATATCCAAAGATTGCTTTATCCACAACGCCGATGTGTTAGCCTTCCACTACACCATTTCCATCTTCAAAACAATCCAATAACTACATTTCCCAAAAGGAAACCAAGAGCTTTCTTGTGATATATGACTTGACTGTATTGTGAAAAATATAAAAAATAGACATTCTTAGGAAAAAATCTTCGCAATCGTTAGGCGAACATTTGTGTGTGGGACATGTACAATTCTAAGCTTAATTTTACTGCTCTATATATCATAAAACCAAAAGTTATGGTATTCATTGTAAAGAAGAGGCTCTAATTTTCAAATGAAACCATATATGGGCTGATACCATATAAGGAAAGCTATGCAAATTAAGCATACATTGTTTTTGTGATTTTGGACCCGTATCCGGGTCCGCAGAGTTGAACTGTTTTTTTATATTAATTATAAAAGATTTGTTAATTGTCTTCATCTATATTTTTATATCCAAAGATTGCTTTATCTGCAGCGCCAATGTTTTAGCCTTCCACTGCACCATTTCCATCTTCAAAACAATCCAAGAATTACATTTCCCAAAAGGAAACCACCTCAGCGCACTACCGGAGACGCTCTCTCACTCAGCGCGCACCCGCCCCCCTTCTGATTTCAAGCTTTCAAATGAAACCACATATACCATATAAGGAAAGCTATGTAAATGAAACATACACTTTTGTGCCTTTTATTGTGTCCAGCCTAAGGCACACCTGTGCAATAATCATGCTGTCTAATCAGCATCTTGATATGTCACACCTGTGAGGTCGATGGATTATCTCGGCTCACTAACACAGATTTAGACAGATTTGTGAACTATATTTGAGAGAAATAGGCCTTTTGTGTACATAGAAAAAGTCTTAGATCTTTGAGTTCAGCTCATGAAAAATGGTTATAAAAACAAAAGTGTTCCGTTTATAATTTTGTTCAGTATATATATATATATTATAATAACAATTATTGTTATATTAACATTAATTATTAATAAAATTGGTTAATCGTCGGTTTAAAACATATTGCACATAATAATAATAATAATACAAAAATCATATATGTATATATTTATATATAAGTTGCCTTAATACGCTGCATATAGGAAACTCACTAGATTTTGGAATGGAGCATTTTAAGTCACCTACATAATTAATGTGAAGTTAATTGTGGCATAGTATAAGCCTGTTGAAACATGTTGATTTGATGTGCATCAGTGTATCTGTGCAGGTGTTGTGGGTACATACTGTGACTGTACGATCTGTTTTCCTCGTGATTACTCTCTGATCTGGAGTCTGTCTCTTCCTCCGCAGACATGCTGTGAGTGCTGTTTGCTCGGCCGGGCGGCCCAGGAGAGAGGGCTATCATGTGACCTCACCCTCGCCGTGGGTACCAGTGCGGTTTGGTGTCCCGGGCCTGCTGTGTGGACCAATCGCCGAACAGCGACGGAAAGCCTGCACCGGGTGAGAACAAACAAACATGGAAAATCGCTTTTTATTTAAAGTATTATTATTAATCATTTAAAAAAAATTATTAATTGACGGTTTAAATAAAAATATTGAATTTAAAAATAATAATAAGTATTATTATACATTTATAATAAAAATAAAATAAAATAATAATATATATATATATATATATATATATAATATCATAAAAAATAAGAATTTATTTTTAAATGGTACCATTGGGATTAGGGCTGCAACTAACGACTTTTGATAATCGATTAGTTGAGCGATCATTTTTTAGATTAGTCGATTAATCGGATTAAAAAAAGCTACTTTTTTTTTTTTTACAATAAACACTTCCACATTCTGCCCAATGTCCAAAACAAACGTGTCAACTGAATGCTTCGATAATGAGCATCTTTGTTGATTATTTTCATTATCAATATTAATCGATTTTATCGATTAGTTGTTGCGCCCTAATTGGGATATTTATTTATTTGTTTGTTTATTTATTTATTTATCAGTCAAACAATCATGTTCTTTGTATGTATTATTCTAATATGTAAAAAATATAATTGTATTTTGTTTCTTGAGTTTTCTTGGGATTTAACTTTAGTTATTGTTTCAACATTAAAGGGTTAGATCACCCAAAAGTGACCCAATTAGCCTATTTACTCACCCTCAAATCATCCTAGGTGTATATGACTTTCTTCGTTCAGACAAATCTTTTTATAAAAAATTATCCTGGCTCTTCCAAACGTTAGAATGGGAGTACTGTTTTTTTTCAACAGTCCAAAATTAGTAAATAAAGCGCGCACATCCATAATAAAACGTACCCCTCACATGGCTGCGGGGGGTGAATAAACGTCTCCTGAAGCAAATCCATGCATTTCTGAAAGACAAATATCCATATTTAAAAGTCTTTCCGGCAGATGACGAAGGACTCGCGAAAACCAACGTGTGTTTACTGGAGCAAAAGAAGCAAAGTTTCCTTTCTTTACCAAAGGAAAACCAGTCTCTTCTTGGCCTATATGGAAATCCTCTCACATCTCTCTTCACAAATCCTCATTTTGTGCTTCTAATTTGTGACTGGCGTTTTGTTTTTTTCTCTCTCCATCACGCGGTGTTTATATTGTTTTAAATATGGATATTTGTCTTACAAAAATGCATTGATTCGGAGGCCTTTATTCACCCCCCGGAGCCGTGTGAGGGACGTTTTATTACAGATGCTCACTTTATTTGATTGCTTTACATAACTCCGATTAGATTCGTCTGAAAGATGAAAGTCATATACACCTAGGATGCCTTGAGGGCGAGTAAAACATGGGCTAATTTTCATTTTTTGGGGGAACTAACCCTTTAATAGAGTCTCTCGGTTCAGTTTAGTCTCTGGAGTGAAGCAGTTGAGTGAAGATGAGCTCTTCTGCCCTCTAGTGCTCATGAACTGTCATCTCCACAGAGGACATCACACACCGAACACAATTTATAACACTTTACCTCATTTATGTTTCAAATCTACAGATTTACAGCCATCACAGGGTGATGCACAAAACACAGAGAATCAATGCAAAGGTAACTAGAATATGCTCCTAATGTACTATATAATACTATAAAACAATCTTATTAATATATCATGTGCAGATTGTTAGTGTTGTTTGTGTTTGCATTGAAGCTGCCGGTTGCTCTCAGAGTTGTTTTAACGGCTCTTGTGCCTGTTTGGAGGGATTCAAGCTGAAGGCGGATGGGAAAACCTGCGAAGGTCAGTAAACGTCCAGTTATAAAGTGGTTTTAATACACTGCAGTGTGTGAGAAGGTCTCTTCCAGAGTCAGAAGATGGACTGAAAGTGAATCCTCACTGTTTTGAGGTACTGACTGTACATGCAGATTTCAACTGGATTTCACTCATTGAACACACTTTTGCTCTCCTTTTCCCTTCTTTATTTGTGTGTGTGTGTGTATGTGTGTGCGCGTGTGTTTGCGTGTGTGTGTGCGCGTGTGTTTGCGTGTGTGTGTGTGTGTGTGTGTGCATGTGCGCGTGTGTGTGTGTTTGTGTGTGTGTGTTTGTGTGTGTGTGCGTGTTTGTGTGTGTGTGTGTGTTTGTGTGTGTGTGTGTGTTTGCATGTGTGTGCGTGTGTGTGTGTGTGTGTGTGTGTTTGCGCGTGTGCGTGTGTGTGTGTGTGTGTGTGCGCTTGCATGTGTGTGTGTTTGCGTGTGTGTGTGTGTGTGCGTGTGTGTGTGTGTGTGTTTGCGTGTGTGTGTGTGTGTGCGTGTGTGTGTGTGTGCATGTGTGTGTGTGTGTGTTTGCGCGTGTGCATGTGTGCGCTTGCATGTGTGTGTGTGTGTGTGTGTGTGTGTGTTTGCGCGTGTGCATGTGTGTGTGTGTGTGTTGTGTGTGTGTGTGTGTGTGTGTGTGTGTGCGTATGCATGTGCATGTGTGTGTGTGTGCGTGTGTGTGCAGACATGAACGAGTGTTTGCTGGGCTCTCATCAGTGCCGCGGGGGCGAGAGCTGCATCAACACGCTGGGATCGTACCGCTGTCAGAGGTTCATAAGCTGCGGGACGGGCTACGAACTCACCGACAACAACAAGTGTGAAGGTCAGGCACACACACTTTCACAAACTACTAGGACTTTGGGAAGAAACCTAGTTGTGATTTTTCTGGAACAAATTGTGATTTAAAATGCGGTAAAACTTCTCCAGGTTTAATGTGTTTGTTTGTAGGACTGCACAATGAGTCTCAAATAATGTGTGATTTTATATAATAATTAGTGGTGGGCCGTTATCGGCGTTAACGTGCTGCGTTAACGTGAGACTCTTGTCGGCGATAAAAAAAAAT
Organism: Oxygymnocypris stewartii; assembly: GCA_003573665.1. Classification (NCBI taxonomy): domain Eukaryota; kingdom Metazoa; phylum Chordata; class Actinopteri; order Cypriniformes; family Cyprinidae; genus Oxygymnocypris; species Oxygymnocypris stewartii. The sequence continues at coordinate 10,978 of QVTF01006582.1, read as the reverse complement.
ATCGCCGTTAATCTATTCTCAAAGTTGGGTTGGGAGCTGGGTCTATACTACGCAAGCTATGATGACTTTCACCCTGATATTTTAGCGGGATGTATACCTAGCCGAATTGCACTGTAGGGGGCGAGAACGAGTCTTCGAACTAGAGGCTCGCAGTCCGTGATGGACAGATTGTTAACGGCTGGTCTATGTGGTAATACAATCGGGCAGGACATCCAAACGCTCATCTATCATTCATCAACCTCAAATATGGCTTTTCATCTGAAAGATGTATGTAGTAGCAACTTTACATGGCCGCTCAATATGATGTTAACCTAGAGAAACGTGCGCTATTGAAGTGTTTGTGTGGAAGCGCGTTTGCTGCAGGACAGGCTCCGGTGCGCTCACTTGCTCTTAAAATCTCCGTCATTCTTGGTCATACAGATAAAAGTAGCCTAATACATCTTTCGAATCTGTAAAGACTCTACGTTTATTGTGTGCACTCAGAATAACAACGAAACGTTGCGCTTTTAAGCAAACAGGATGCGCTTTAGGTCTCATGTGAACTTGAGTATTCACTCCCGTGTCACCCTCTGCTTCGAACCTGTGTGTATGCCTAACGTTACTGTGAAATTACCACATCAGACGTGACGTGCTAACATGGATGCAGCTATGAAGCCGCCGGGTTTGCTTCAGGGAAAATTTATTTTTAAGAAGCTTCGCAATGGAAACTGTAAACAGTTCATCACGACCTCTTATGTAGGCCTACAGTTCAAAATTCATGTTTAACTGAATAAACAGTTAGTAAACACAAGTACATCTTATTGAACATAGTTTATTTTCATCACCAATTATCATAGTAGAACAGCTTTCTCAAGCAGTTTGTGATGCATTTTGGAAACAGGAGATGAGCCCCTGGTCTAACGCGCCACCTGGCTTGAGAAACCCGTTCTCAAAGACTTACTTTTAGTCATTATTTGGGTAGCACACATATTCTGAATGCCTTCGGCAGAATTCAAATGAGCCATTTTAATCTAGATTAATTCCAAAATTAATCTAGATTAATCTAGATTAAAAAAATAATCTATGCCCACCCCTATAATAATACAGTAATATTTATTATTTAATCTTTATAGTTATATATCATGAAAATAATTTACAGAATCATTAATTTATGAAATTAAATGTTGGATATAGAAACTGAAACCTTTTCTAGGACCTTTTTTAGGATAAGAAATAATTGAGATTTTTCTGGGGGAAAAATATCTAATTACAAAAATATTAATAATAGATAGAGATAGATAGATAGATAGAAACATCGAATCAAATAATATATAAAATTATTTTTAATATAAGGAATTATATTTTGAATAAAGTAGCTGAAGCATTTTTAGGATATTTTAGGTTAGGGAATCTAATTGCAATATTTCTGATAAAAATTGTGATTTCAATTTAATGCGTTTATACGTCTGTATGATTTTTCAAATAATTAATACATATTTATAAAATATAAAATAATAATATAATTGTTAATATAAAATAATAACAATAATTTTAATAATACATACAAATGTATTATTATGATTATTACTAAATAAAATTATTAAGCAAAAAAACGATTACTATTCTAATATCTAATCGCAATTAAAAAAATAAAATAAAAATTGTAATTGCATAAAAAAACTACAGGTTTAATGTGTTTGTAAGGCTGCATAATTTGGCCAAAAAAGGAGGTGTGATTATATATTAATATTTTATTAAATACTAATAATAAAATAAATTATTAGTATAATAATAATAATTTATTATTATTACTAAATTATGTTATTTAACAAGATAAGTGCCACAATTGTAATATTTCACAGTAAATATGCGAAACACGTGTGTGTGTGTGTGTGTGTGTGTGTGTGCGTGCGTGCGTGCATGTTTTATTATACTATTTGTTTTAAATTTGAACTGTTTTATGTTTTGTTGATCATGAGTGATGCACTGATTGGATAGCACTTTAATTGAGTTTTACATGTTACAATGACAATAAAGATTTGAATCCTAAAACTTGAAAATGTGAAATTTAAAAACATACTTCAGTGCAACAGTGATTTATTCACTTAAATCCCAGTCTTTGTGATTCAAAAAGCCATATTTTGGTTTTATTCTGATGAATTGTGCAGGCATATAGCAGTCATTTACGTGCATTCTCCTTAATAACAATAATAATTGCATGTATGATACCTGCAGTGTCCTGTGTGTGGTTTCAGACATCGATGAGTGTGAAAGCGGCACTCATAACTGGCGCGCAGCTGGAGTGTCAGAACACAGCCGGCTCGTTCCGCTGCCGTCCCAGAGTGCAGTGCGGCGAGGGATTCATTCAGGACGCTCTCGGGAGCTGCATCGGTGAGACAGCCAAACTTCACAAACATCAGAGCCAGGGGCGTCATGCACTCATTTTTTTTGAGGGGGTACGAGTGAAGGGGGGGGGGGGGGGGCTGCTCATCATGCTTGTCATGTCACACACACACGTGACCCTGCACCACAAAACCAGTCAAAAGGGTCAAGTTTTGGAAACTGATATGTATACATCATCTGAAAGGTGAATAAATAAGCTTTCCATTGATGTATTATTTGTTAGGACAATATGTGGCCGAGATACGACCAAAATATTGCGAAAATCACTTTTAAAGTTGTCCAAATGAAGTTCTTAGCAATGCATATTACATATCAAAAATGAAGATCTTATATATTTACAGTAGGATATTTACAACAGATCTTTATGGAACATGATCTTTACTTAATACCCTAATGATTTTTGTCATAAAAGAAAAATTGATAATTTTGTTGGCTATTGCTACAAATATACCTGTGCTGCTTATGATGGCTTCTATGGTCCAGGGTCACATATATAACTGATATAGGCTTATGTTTTATAATTTTTTTCCTTTTATTCGAAATATTCCCTAACATGTTAACTATATCATGAAATATCTCGATTCTTAAATATGTGTAAGTAAATGCATTTTGCACCTTTATAGATTATGTTAGTTGATCTATAACAGGCGATGGGCAAAGTAGCCTAATAGTGTAATCAATGAACTATGCATATAAATATATTTTCCGTTGTTTTTGGTCAATGCATTCATAAGCTCAACAGAACCGTGTGTGATCGGTTATAATGCAGCGTCTGTCTCTGGCTCAGCACTAGCCAGCGAACGCAGATCTGAATTTAGCAGCTAATGCTGTGACGCACTGAACGCTCTAATTACAACAGTGTGATTATATGAAATATAAAGAATATTATTCGGCTATATTTTGTCTTTTGGGAACTGCATTCAAAATCCACTTGGCTCAGAAATCTGGTTTGAATGGGCATGACGCCTCTGCTCAGAGCCCATAACGTTCCCCTTGTGTGTGGCAGATATAAACGAGTGTTTGAGCGTGACGGGGCCGTGTCCGTCGGGTCACATGTGCTTCAACACGGTCGGCTCCTACACCTGCCAGAGACACTCGGTGACCTGTGGACGAGGATATCACCTGAACACCGACGGCTCTCGCTGCATGGGTACGGAAACTATCCCGCTCCACACCATACACAACCTTTCACTCACAAATACACAAGAGCACTACATAACTAACATTATAAGTGCTCGTCAGAGAGAAAATATAATAGCAAATAATACATACGATTGAAAACCAATAAAAAACAATCAAACCAAACCATATATACATAGAATTATATGTGTGTGTGTATGTGTGTGTGCGTGCGTGTGTGTGTCTGTGTGTGTTTGCATGTGTGTGTGTGTCTGCGTGTGTGTCTGCGTGCGTATCTGTTTGTGTGTGTCTGTGCGTGCGTATCTGTTTGTGTGGTGCGTGCGTGCGTGTGTGTCTGTGTGTGTTTGCATGTGTGTGTGTGTGTGCGTGCGTGCGTGTGTGTCTGTGTGTGTTTGCATGTGTGTGTGTGTCTGCGTGTGTGTGTGTGTCTGCGTGCGTATCTGTTTGTGTGTGTGTCTGCATGCGTATCTGTTTGTGTGTGCGTGTGTCTGGTGTGTGTGTGTGTGTGTGTGGTGCGTGTGTGTGTGTGTGTGTGCGTGTGTGTCTGTGTGTGTGTCTGCGCGTGTGTGTCTGCACGTGTGTGTGTCTGCGCATGTGTGTGTCTGCGCGTTTGTGTGTCTGCGCGTGTGTGCATGCATGTGTGCGTGTGCGTTTGTGTGTGTGGTCTGTGTGTGTGTTGTGTGTGTGTGTGTCTGGCATGCGTGCGTGTGTCTGCGTGTGTGTGTGTGCGTGTGTGTTTGCGTGTGTGTGTCTGCGTGTGTGTGTCTGCGTGTGTGTGTCTGCGTGTGTGTGTGTGTGCGTGCGTGTGTCTGTGTGTGTCTGCATGTGTGCGTGCGTGCGTGTGTCTGGTGTGTGTGGCGTGTGGTGTGTGTGTGTCTGCGTGCGTGCGTGCGTGTGTGTGTGTGTGTGTGTGTGTCTGCGTGCGTATCTGTTTGTGTGTGCGTGTGTCTGCGTGTGTGTGTGCGTGTGTCTGCGTGCGTGTGGTGCGTGCATGCGTGTGTGCTTGCGTGTGTCTGTGTGTGTGTTGCGTGCGTGCGTGCGTGTGCGTGTGTGGTGTGTGCGTCTGCGTGTGTGCGTGTGTGTGTCTGCGTGCTGCGTGTGTGTCGTGTGTTTCTGTGTGTGTGCATCTGCGTGCGTGTGTTTCTGCGTGTGTGTGTGTGTGTGTGTGCGTGCGTGCGTGCATGCGTGCGTGTGTTTCTGCGTGTGTGTGTCTGCGTGTGTGTGTTGGTGCGTGCGTCTGCGTGCGTGTGTTTCTGCGTGTGTGTGTGTGTGTGTGTGTGTGTGTGTGTGTGCGTGCGTGTGTGTGTCTGCGTGCGTGTGTGTGTGTGTGTGTCAGATATCGACGAGTGTGCGGGGCCTGATAGCTCCTGTGACGGTCACGGCTGTATTAATCTGGTGGGCTCGTACCGCTGTGAATGCAGGGCCGGCTTCGTCTTCAACAGCATCAGCAGATCCTGTGAGGGTGAGTGCTGTGGGTTAGCGCTTCAGAGCTGCCGACTGAAAGGTTGCAGGTTCAAACCCACACCAGGGTTGATTCATTTGCATTTATTAGCCAGAACATATTTGTACATTTTTTGTCTCCTGTTGATCTGTATGCTGTATTTCTTTCTCTAGTCTAGATCTAGACTTTTTTTGTATTATTTATCTTTAAAAGTTAAATGATAGATATTATATATAACATATACATTTGATTTAATTAAAAGTAATAATTAATAATTAATATTTATTATAAATATAATATAATTATTTATTTGCAGGAATAATTGACATTTATTTACTTGGCATTAACTGTAAATGTTTGTCAGACCTTTTTTAAATGCGGCTGAATATGAAAAAATAAATATAATATATATTGGATATGTAATCATAATTAGTTTATTTAATAATTATAATAATAATAATTATTAGTATTATTATGATTATATTTAATTTAAAATAAAAATATATATACATAAAATATTAATTTAAATAATTCAAAATATGATTTTATCAGGAATATATTTATATTTAATTATAATAATGATATATGAATGTAATTTATATAATTAAAAATAAAAGTATTTATTAAAAACTTATATTGCAGGAATTATTAAAATTTTCACTTTGTGTTAACGGTAATATTTGTCTTATACGAGTTCCTTTTTTTTAAATTCAGCTTTTCCACTGAATATGAAAAAAAAAAATTATAACAAAAAAACAATATATAAGTTAGATTAGGAATTTTTTAAATAGTAAAAAAATAAATAAACAATAAATCAAAAAAAATAAATATTAATTTTGAATGAAAGTATATAAGTATAAATTAATATATTAATTTATAATTAATATTTATGCAAATTTATTTTTAATTAGATTAGGATTTTTTTTAAATGCAAGAGAAATCATTAAAAAATTGTATTAAAATAATAAAATAAAACAAAATCTAAAAATAATATTAAATATAAATTTTTAACGAA
>QVTF01006582.1:0-2500 GCA_003573665.1 Oxygymnocypris stewartii | reverse complement strand
ACACACACATATATATATACACACATATATATGAAATTAATTTTCATAAAAAAAAATATGTATATATATATATTAGTGCTGTTAAACGACAAAATACATTTTTATTTACATAATATATGTGTACTGTGTATATTTATTAAGTAATTATTATTACACACACATTCAGTATATATTTATTTACATGTAAATATTTATATTCATATAATTTATATTATATACAAATATATTTAATATATAAATGTTAAAAAAAATTGAATACATAAATACATGGATGTGTGTATTTATATATAAATAATAATGTATATATATAACATATTCTGTGTAAAATATATATATATATATACACACAGTGCCTTGCAAAAGTATTCAAGTAATTTTTCACGTTTTGTTATGTTGCTGCCTTATACCCCCCCCCCCCTCATCCATCTACACCATAATGACAAAGCAAATATATATTTTAAGTTATTAAAGTGTCAGTACAAATTCATCTTGATAATGTCAGATAACGTTGATAGAAAGGTGTGTAATGAATTACAATCAACCACAAATGATTCAGCTGTTATATGAAAGTACACAATTAGATAACACCAGTTTAGCTCAACTAATTACCAAGCAATGCTTCATTTTGTTCAGGCTGTGATGTAAAAACGTTGAATTAGCAATTAGTTAAGCAAAACATGGTCAAAGTGTCTTAATATTGACTGGTAGTCAACTGTATGAAGAATTTGGGGGTATTTATTTTATTTTGCTGTCCTCACTCACATAAATGAACTCTAGTGTCCTGCACCGGCTAGTAAAACGATATCAAGAATGATATCTGCTGTCTGAATAATTTCTACTGTGATGTTTCCTTCAGACATCGATGAGTGCGCGCTGCCCACCGGTGGACACATCTGCTCGTACCGCTGCCACAACACACCGGGGAGCTTCCACTGCACCTGTCCCGCCACAGGTTACGCCCTCGCCCCCAACGGACGCAGCTGCCAGGGTCAGAGACACCGTCACAATCAGGACATTTTCTATTCAACTCTATTGCACTTTTCACCACACAAATCGTTGCAAAGCAGCTTTACGGTTCTGTGTATGTTATGTTTAGGAGTAGGTTATTAGTGGATACTATGACAGAAATGTACAGTAAGAATCATGCAGTTAGTTACAGATTGCATGTAAATAAACAGACGGTGGACACTATTAACTGCAGACAGTTAACTAAAGCCAACATTTAGACCATAAAGACATTTACAGGAACTTGACATAAAATAAATGCTAACAAATATAATATATATACACAGACACACACACACACACACACACACACATATATATGTACACACACACACACACACCACTCACACACACATATATATAATATGCACACACACACACACACACACACACACACATATATATATGTACACACACACACACACAGACACACACACATAATATATATATATATATATATGTACACACACACACACATATATACACACACACACACACACACACTCACACACACACACACACACATACACTCACTCTCTCACACACACAGACACACACACACACACACACACTCACACACACTCTCTCTCTCTCTCTCTCACACACACACACACACACACACACACACACACATATAAATATAAAATTGACTTGGTTACTAGCTTAAATAACATAGCATAAGTTTGTTTATATATATATATAAACAAACGTATGTTATTTCAGCTAGTAGCCAAGTCAATTTTATTCAGTTCTGTGGAGTTTAACTTGATGTACTGGAATATCAAACTAAATATGAAATTCAAATTTATAAAACACAAGTATGAAAATGAACACAAAACACAAAAATGTACTTTATTAACAATTAAAGTTAAAGCAGAAATGTTTTTGAATTGATATTTTTCTTGGATTGTTTTGATAAATGTTTTATTTTTCTGTATTTCAGTGTATTTTACTCTATGTAAAGTGCTTTGAGATTAAACTATTAAAGGTGATTTAAAAATACAGTTATTGTTATTAAATCTAATTCAAAATATTAACAAAAACTAAAAAACTTGAAAAAAAGCACACGTTGTTATGAGAATCAGTAACCAGGGAAATAAAAGTATAATTTAAAATAAAAAACATTTCCAGTGCTTGAAATAAAATAAATATTAACTGAAATAATAACAAAAATTTAACTTATTTTACTTTTTTATTGATTCATTTTTAATTTTTGTTTAACTTAATGTACTGAAAAAAAAAACAGAAATTTAAATGTATAAAAACTAAATTGACAAAAACAAAAATGAACAATTAAATTAAAGTGAAAACAGAAAATATAGCAGTTTTTTATAAAAACATTTCTTAAATTGTTTTTATGCATGATAACATAGTATATTATTAATACTAAAACAACACCACGTCAAACTTAAAATCTGATATATAACAATACAATAATAATATGCTCTAGTATTTGTTTGTAATAATTATTACAAATGCATTTAACGCCAGTATG
>QVTF01006581.1:0-27431 GCA_003573665.1 Oxygymnocypris stewartii | reverse complement strand
ATTTAGGTGTAATCTAATTTGTGCACTACAAATAAGAAAACTGTAATTATGACAGCTATAAAGGAGACTGCACGGAAATGAATCAGTGAATCATTTTTTGAACTGCAATGAATCAGATTTATCAACTCTTCCTCTGAACAAAGGGAAGGACATTTTACACAAGCATTTTATATTATCTATGTAGTAAAATGGGACAAATAACAGCGATATGGAGTTTCTTATCACTACTTTTTTCTGTTTTGAAAACAGCTGTCACACCAGGAAAAGTAGTACTTTAACTTAGTAACTCTACAGCACTGCACACAACACTGTCGATAACATTCACAACAATATGGTGAGGACAAACCACTGCATGCGCACACATGCACACACATCATTTGCAGGAATATTATAACCAGCAAAATAGCAATTTCTGCTTCAATTTCCCCCCCTGTATATCGTCCGCTTTCGTCCCGTCTCTTCATAACCCCCCACCCTCACTCTTTTCTGAATCGCTCTTTGTCTGACAGGGTGCGATGTCATTATCTGAAGGATAGAGAAATGTTCCGGTGTGCTGTCAATCGCTGTCTCTTTCCCATCACCGAGGTGCTTTTCTCTCACGTTCTGGGTCGTCCATCTCTTTCTTGCTGCCTTTCCCCTTCCTGCTTTTCTGCTAACCATATTTTAGAAGGAGAATGGACAATTTTGCCATAACTTGTTTTGTTGGAGAGGAAAATTGCCCATCTATTTGTTAAACCATTTTGAAAGCTTTTGAAGACGTCGCTGATGTCCTCCAGTAATAAAGTATTGACTTGCTGAAACGAAGAGGCAGTGTCGTTAGATTCAAATGCAGCTTTATTGAACAACAAGGCAAGGTCAAACAGGCAAGGGTCAGAGGCAATAACAGGTGTCACGTAGGCAGGGCAGAATCAGCAACAGGGACAATGCAAAGGTCGGGGCAGGCGGCAGACAGAGAGGATATCACAAGGCAGGCAGGGTCAAGAAGGCAGGCAGCAAATGGTCAGAGTCGTATAGGCAGTCCAGGTAAATACAGGGAAACAGAATACAGGGGAAACGCTCAGAATGTCAGCCGGGGCAAAACAAGACTTCGCAATGTGTGTAGGGAAGTGTGCTGCTTATATGTGGGTGAGTGAATGAGGTGCAGGTGTGGCAAGACAATCAGGGTTGATTAGTGATTGGTGACAGCTGTGTAATTGGTGCAATGGTGGATGGAACTGTGTGTGTCGTAGTGCAGTGAATGATGGGAGTTGTAGTCCATGGGTGATGTGCAGCTGTAGTGTGGTGAGAGGCAACCAGATTCGTGACACTTGCATCCAATTCCACTGCCATTTCAGCTGGATTTTTTCATTAACCAAACATGCAGGTCATATCATTTTACATTAAGTTTTAAATTCAGGTTTTGTTTTTTTGTATATGAATCTAAAGTATTATTCTGAGACTAGATTTTAAATGCAACTTTTAAGATATTTCAGCCCGATCTCACGGCAATTCGTACATATTTTAAGAGGTGGCTAATTTGTACGACCTCACTCGTACAAATTCGTTTTTGCTAAATCGTATTTTACGAGTTGCCAATTCATATAAATTTGTATGAATTACCTACACCTAACCCCGCCCCTAAACCCCTAAACCTACCCGTCACTGGGGTTTAGACAAGATAAATCATAGGCTACTATATCCTACGAGTGAGGTTGTACGAATTAGCCACCTTGTAAACTATGTATGAATTGCCATGAGATAGCGTTGGATATTTCTGTCTTACGATAATATTTTTTAAGATTGCTGTAGGGGGGAAGAAAATGCCATAGCAGAAAATATTCATTCCAAGTCACTTTTAAGAATTAAATTAGACTATTACACATTTACACATGTGAAATAATGTATATATTTATCTATCTGTATGAAATATTATTAATACTTCTGGTTGCCACTTAATATTTTTTTACTTTCAAGATATTTATATCTCTCAAAATAATAAATATTATTATTATTGGTTGATTAATGATTGTTGTTGGCAAAAAAAGAAAATCGCATAGCAGAAATTATCCAAGGGATTATTCTAACCCAAGATTTTAAATGCAACTTTTAAGATATTTATATCTCTTACAATATTAATATTAGTTGATTAATGATTGTTGTAGGGGAAAAAATGCCATTGCAGAAACGATCCATTCCAAAAACGAATTAACTAGACAAATAAATGTTAAAAAAAATAACTTTTTTAATAGATGTGCAGTGTGTATATTAAATTAAGTCACTTATTAAAAATACAATATTATTATGACATATATGTGAAAAATCTATCTATCTATTTATCTATCTGTATGAAAAAATATTAATACTTCTGCTTGCCACTAAATAATTGACTTCATTTTTAAAATAAATGATATTTACTGTTACAATGAAAGTCTACCGGAAAAGTCCATGTTTAAAAGCACAAACATGCAGTGCATTTTTAAAGCGCTATAGAGGAGTTAAAAAATGTAATATAATTTTGCACACAAGGTTAGTAATTGATGTTATCATATTAACACATTAAAAAATGTACTTTCTAAACTGTATTGTAGCATTTTGCAATTGTAATGTCCAATAAACTTCCATTATACAGTAAGTCCAGTACAGTAAACACAATTTTTGTCATACATCACAACCATTTTCTGTGAAAGCCGCATTGGTATTGAACCCAAAACATTCCTTTAAACTGATTTTAGGTAAATAATTAATCAGCTCTGCTGAAATATCAGTGACTAGATGTAATGAGCAGGTTTCCAGCATCTTTTGTTGATGTACCAAATGACACAGATCCTCCGGTGAGAGATATATTTAGAGTGCACACGCTTCACTTCATTCTATTTGTCATTTACGAAGAACTTTCATGACCCAATACAGTCACACGGATCAAAGGGAAGGCGTGTGATACGTCTGAACAGTGATCTCATATCCAGCTCTCGTGTGAATTCACCAGTTGAATTTTAATGCGAAATTCATACAGCGATTCTTTCCTCCCCTCTTTAACATCTTCATTTCCAGCAGGGCCCATAGAGACCCCCCTCATCCCATGAAAATGTATTCAGTTATTTGTTTGGGGGTATTTCTTAAAAGCATGCATAAAATATGAAATAAAAAAAATCTATTCTGTGATGCAAGGCCTCCCACCAAACTGCAACATTGGCATTTACATTTACATTTTTAAAATCCCAAACACTATTTGTGAAAAAATGCAAATGCTGTATTATTATTCCACATGAAAGAGGAGCATTAGTCATGGATTATATAATTCAAATGAAAATGTTTTGTATTAGGTAGCATTTGCAACAGAGAAAAATGGACAAGGCTAGGCGAGGAAAAGAAAAAAACTCGAGCACTGCAGTTTTACGAGAGAGCTGCACATCACTACCATGATGACACCTTACAGAAACCACTGACATTGAAAAACAACGAGGAAAAAACACACACCCAGGTCCGAATAATGCCTTTTTTTTATCTTCGGCTGTGTAGCGGTGCAGAGCGCAGGCCGGAGCATCGCTGATGACACAGTAAAAACTGATTCATAATTAAGTCAGACCAGCCGAGCTTCAAGCTCCCATTATGAGGGCCGAGGATACATGTCCATTAAGAGCCACTTTACGCTGCACTGGGGAGAAGCTGCTGCTCTTAATGATGAAGTTGGCTATAATTTAGTCTTGTGTATCATGGTCTTTCTTTCTCCCAAATGCTGGCTTAATGGTTTTATTGATGAAGTCAGGATAATAGTCTCCTAGCCATGTGTGTACACTTTACATACAGTCCAACCTTATTTGTATTTATAGCAAGGTTGTTAATGGGTTAAAAACTGTACTCAAATGAATTACATCATATGCAGATTAATTTATTAAATTAATCCAAATTAATCACATATTGCTTTTTGATTCGATATTCCCCCAAAATGAGATTAATGAAGTATGTTTTACAAAAAAAAAAGCTTTTTCAGTTTCTACACCAGTTTTTTTTTATAGTTTATAAGTTAATTTTATGCAACTTAAGGTCACATTAGTGAAATTTCCAACCTGGTCTCATAAAAATTCGTATTTTGTATTATACGTAAATTCTGTGCGACACCGTTTTATGTACTTTACTGCAAGTTTCGTCGCAGTTTCAAAGAGAAATGTCCACTGAGTGGTGCTAAAATACAGGTTAAATACGTGAACAATGGCACGTTTTTATTAGGTAGATATAGGTACGTATTGCTTTATTTTTTATTACATAGCTTCAGAAACATATTGCGGCGGTTCAGAATTCAGATATCCAGGGTCTGTCTATAAAAGTGAATTCTCTATCAAGCCCTACACCAAACCCAACCCTAAAGCTACCAGATAGTGTTAACAAATGCAAAACTGATATAAAAACGTATTTGTTAATGCAACCGTGATTACTCAGAATTCAAACCGGAGCTCCTCGCCTCCTAAGTACATCTCCGTACTACGTGAGCTACTGAACAAACCTGCCATCTATGAAAACCCATAGATACAAGGATGGCTTTGTGTGATGCTAATGTTCAAAAGCATCAGTTTTCAAATCTCCCAGCATATTAATATTGTCGTAACATGAAAATGACGCTTTATTAATCAAAACTTTGTAAATTTGTGTGAAAAGGAGTAAAATTCACAATCGCCTGAATTTCGCTTGCAAAAATTTGCTCAATGATGTTAAATGTGATCAGAGCTTTATGATTTAGACAGAAAATATCGACGATTATTTTGTCTATTTTTAAATTGTTCTGTCAAAGCAGAACTAACTGTATAGCATACATCTAAGCAACAAACAGCAGTGGTGTCAGATACACATATTTGTGTAAATGTAAAGAATGTAATCCAGACATATTCGTCATGCATCACTTCAATTCCATTCACAAATACTCTCCCTTGACCTCGTGGGGCAGTAAATTGTCAGGATCTCGCCGAAATAGTAGTTTATCAGGGGACATTTTGCCTTCTTTTTTATGAGTGCTGTGCATTTGGATATGCTGTTATGTTCACATACTGATTTTTAACTACTATGTATTCAAATAGAGACCACGATTCTGAACTTAACAAATTAATGCATAATTTACCAAAGGCCGTGACAATATATTAATTGCTGCAGTAAAAGTGTTCAATTTTTTATAGTAAAAATGTTAATATAAAAAATGTATTTAAAATATACTATATTTAATAAACACATTTTTAATATTACAATTATGAAAAAATAGTTTGCATGAATGATTCAATGACTCACTCGAATAGGCTACTTTACTCATTACTGGATTAATCCGTTTTTGAACGAATCTCTTGAATTTGTTCAATGACAAAACATATCAATAGTTCCTTGTCGCCACCTAGTGGCGAAATAATGCAATCGACTCAAACATTATTTAAAGCGCCAATTACTTTCAAAAGGTGATTTGCTCTATTTTGATTGCTACCATAGACATCAATGTTTATATCCGAACTATCAACTTGCATCCCAGTATTTCTGTGATAATATGAATGATTGTAAGACTCAGATTTTAATATTCCAATAAGACTTATTGTACAGCTCATCTCATTTATGGGAAAAAATGGACCAGGACCGCCTCTGATGTCCCCTTCAATAAATATGTGCATTACATCCATGAGTATGAGCGAGTGAAAGAGAATACATGTTATATGATGAGGATGAGGTAGTTGGTCAGATGTTAATGACTAAGCAGTTTTTTTCTGCAAAATGTGAGTGTGTGTTGAAGACAGAGAGGCAGTGACAGAAATAAAATAAGGTTTAACATGGTAAAATACAGCTAGGGTTGTAACTCAGCCCAGTGTGCTTATTAATACTTACTCATTGGGGTCGGAAGTGGATGAGAAGTTTGACATGGTGATGTCACCCGGTGATAAATATGACCTGGACGCACACAGACGCGTTGCTCTCGCACATTACGATCCGTCGGCTGGGATGTCATGTCACTTATCTTAAGCAGTGCAGAGATGTGGCAGGAGATGATAACACCGAGCCTGACTGAAAAACGCTGACTGCTTGGATTCATGAGCGAATAAAACAGCAAGAATCACAGCTTGGGTGCTTTTAAAGTTTGGTGGAAATGTTTGGGAAGTGAAAACCGAGCTGTGTGCCAAATTCTTGATTAGCTGCATCAACACTTACAACTCTTCATTTGCGAATTTGGAGCGCTTGACAAATTACACTCAAACTATTGCGCTCGCAGCCTCGACTCGACTAATTGCGTTTAATTATTTATTACTTCCAATTTTGAACTTTGGGTTCTTAGTTAACTTCTCACTTCAGAGAATTAAGTTTCAATTTTCATAGTGAATGAACATGTACAAAGTGCGCGCTTTTTTTAAATGAATCCCGGATTATAACGTGCACTCTCCTCCCTTCAGAAGGGGCTCAGGGAGCGCGCACAATCTCTTGATAATGTTGCTGAGAGCATTATATGTAATGACTTCAACAATAGCAACAGTCATACTCGTTTTCATTTTCGTGATTGCGTTCAGTCTAACGTAAAGCCCTCTTCTCCTCTGTTTGCACGACGATTCAACTGAGAGCTTCTCTTAAGGGAGCTGCTTCTGATCTCATCCATACTGCATCATTCTGTCAACACGGACGTCTTGTTGCTGCCATTCACGCTGCGACTACACGCGTTCCGTATCCTCTAGCCCCAAAATATTTGTCTTTAAATGCATATGCGTTTTTGTTTGAACCTACGTCTCTTTTTTCCTAGACCCAACACCCCCCACAACTGTTTGTCAGCCCCCATTTACGAAGCGGGAACATCTATTTTAAGCTCTGCGCCATAGACCAGCCACCCACACTCTGCTAGTGAGAGAGAGAGAGAGAAGAAGCAGATAAAAGAGTGAGAGAGAGAGACTAGCACATGTTATCAGAGGAGCAGAAGCACTGGGGGGGGGGGGGGGGGATGAGGGGGTTAGTGTATGTGTGTCAACAGTTCATCAAAAGCAACAATGCTGTTGGCACAGCAACAGTTTATTTAACACCAGGTACACACATAGGCAGATGCATTACAGACAATACATTAGATACGATTCAGTCAGCGTGTGTCCTCAAACTTTCTCCAAACGAAAAAGAGAGAGGAGATGGAAATGTCTGGAGTTTTCAAACTCGATGACTTTTTCATTCTTCTGATGAGCACAAAAGAAGAAAATTGTCCATGCGCTTTTCCATGCAATTACACTGAATAGAGACCAAAGCTTTCAAGCTTGAAAAAGGATGCAAAATCACTATAATAAATGTAGCCATATGACTCAATAATAAGGAGTTAAGAAAAATGCACAATAAAAAAAACATTATATAAAGTGATTGAATGAATAGAGTATGTGAATATTTTGTATAAAAGCTCAGATGTTATTGCTTTCATGAAGCATGTGGTGCACAGAGCACAAAATAAGAACATTAGAAGTAAACAAGAATTGAAGTTTTCACATCTAAATAAAGCTACAAAATCTCCTAAACTCTTTTCTTGTACTGTAAATCCTTAACCTCTTCCCGGTTACAAATGACCAGTCTTTTTTTAAATTGCTTCTCTTGCTATACAGTAGTATCACCAGATCTTTGATTCAATCTTTTTGTCAGCTTCTTTTATTTCAGTCAGCATGGTATTTATTTTTGAATCTAATTGGTCATTGGCCTCATCGATATTGAGCTTATACACCTTAGTTTTTGAGTAAAAATAATTTTGGCAATATTTACTCAAAAACTGAGGTGCATCAAATCAATAAGGCCTACAATCAATTAATTAAAAAAATAATAACGATAAACCCTGTGTAATTAAAAGGGTGAAGTTGTTGAAAAGATTAAAAACAATATTTGGCATTTTATTTTTGGTTGTGGGGGGTCCTAAAAAAACTACAAAATGATCCCATTTTCGGGAGGGACCTTGCTGTACCCTGTGTAAAATTAGTATGTTTTATTCCAATGCAATAACATTAACTAGTATTTAACTAGTATGGGGGGGGGGGTCTTCTCTGGGTTAAAATTACCAGAACCCAATATGAGGGCTAAAAGTATCATAAAGGTAGGCAGTGCACCATATTCCAAATGTTCTCAATCATATAATAGTGTGAAAAATATTGTAGATAAAAACCTATGCCATTTTTCAAGTTCTCCAGTCAAATTGAACTTTGAGACGGATCACTTTGATTAATCAATGAATCATTCAGACTAGTTCTGTGAACTTGAACTGGGTCACTTAAAATATGTGTATAAAAATATATGTTAATGAAATTGGACTATGCTTGTTCTACTAAACATGGAAAGGTAATCTATGTTAAATTGGAATATTTGAAATGAATAAAGACTTTGAGCTATCATATGACTTTAGAAAACTTGGACAACTTTACACAAGTCAAATGGGTCACTTTTAGTATGTTTTTTTTAAGCTTGAAAGCTCTGATCGTTATTCATCTTAACTGCATGGAAAAGAGCAACCAGCACATTCTTCCAAACTTGTCCACTTGTTTTCCCACATCGAGAAAAAAGAAGTCACACAGGTTTGAAGCAACATGAAGGTGAGTACTGTAAATGATGACACAATTCATTTGTGGGTGCACTATCCCTTTAACAGTCCGTTTGAGCACTATATAAAGGGTTACAGCGCCAGAAGGTAAACTATGACTGTGTGTATGAGTCTGTGTGCTTGTTCTTATCCTCACATCACACTATAGCCACCAGGAAAATGACACATGCTGAACTCTGCACTTGCGAAGATGGCTTTTTCCTCGCTGTGCATTTCAGCACCACGGACAGCAGCGCACAACAGAGCACGCTCAGTACTGACCATGATTACAGCCCTCACAGAGCCTCATTTTGTCCTCAAGTGCTTTCTGATTGCCTTCAACACTCACTGTCTGTCCATCTATCTGACTGCTCTCTCACTCTGCCCACCGCAAAGCAGGAAAAGAAGGAAAGGTTATTTTCTCTCTCAACAAGTTTATGCAGAAAAGTTTGATTGACTAGAGCTGTATAAAGTGGCCAGCAGCAGAATCAGGGGATATTTGGGGCTTAGCCCAGACATCTGCGGGTGCATGTGGGGTCATCCTTTGAATTATTGGAATATGATGCACTTCTTTTTTATTTTTTTATGAAGTAAATATTTCTGTATTACTGGAGTGAAAATGAAAAAAGATTTGTCTAATCTTCTCGGCCTAAAACCCACCTGAAGGTCAGAAGTCTACTGTGGAGTTCTAAAGTATACAGAGAACACAAAGAGAACACATTGAAAATCTGGGCTGTTTTGTATTATTTTTATCAAATTCTTAAGGTTTCGAAAACTGTAACACTAAGAAACAAATAAGTAATATTTCAAGGAATAGTTCACCCATAAAATTGCTGATAATTGTACTCACCCTCAGGCCATCCATGATCTACAGTAGATGAGTTTGCCTGTTCATAGGAACAGCTTTGGAGAAATGTATCATTATATCACTTGCTCACCATTGAATCCTCTGCAGTGAATGGGTGCCGTCAGAATGAGAGTCCAAACAGCTAATAAAAACATCATCACAATAATCCAAAAGTTACCCACACCACTCCAGTCCATCAATTAATGTTTTGTGAAGTGAAAACCTGCGTGTTTGTAAGAAACAGATATTTTTAACTTCAAACCTTTGCTTCCGGCTAAAACCTCTATTCATAATATTGGTATTTGGGCCAGAAGCAATGGTTTAAAGTTAAAACACTTTAATGATGTATATGATTTTCATGAACACGCTGCTTTTGATGTCATAAGACGCTAATTGATTGACTGGAGTCATGTTTTCCTCAAGTGTTTGGACTCTCATTCTGACGGCACCCATTCACTGCAGAGGATCAATTGGTGAGCAAGTAATGTAATGCTAAATTTCTCAAAATCTGTTCAGATGAAGAAACAAACTCATCTGCATCTTGGATGGCCTGAGGGGTAGTACATTTTCAACAAATTTTTATATTTGGGTGAAATATTCCTTTAAGATTATGAATTATTTACTAGTTATATGAGCTCATTTGATTAAGAAGATCCTTTTGGCATTTTGTTGAGGCCAATAAACATTATACGTTAGATGCTTGCAGCTCTATTTTAACGTTAGTCAGCTATTACAGAGAGTACTTTTTGAGGGTAAAAAATTTCTGTTGCATTGCCAAACATTGCAAGGCTCATGGCACCAGGCTTTAATAAAACAGATTTGCAAGAACTGCAAATAGCCAGGCTGGTGTTTTACAGTTTGCCAACAAAGTTGCAGATATAAAGGTACTGTATTCCTTTTTTCTTCATTTTTTTAGAGTTAAATCGGTGAAATATTTCATGCTTAAAACATATGCACAGTTGACCAAAAAGTTAACAAACATTATAATTTTTTGTTGTTCTTGTTTGCAAAACAGACCGCTTCCCCTTTATTTGCATGTGCTGCCAGCTTTCGTTATTTGAAGCTACCTGCCAGATTTTATGCCAATAGTCATGAGTCTGTTTTGTAAGATTAGGTCTGACGTAAGTAGCAGTATTGCAGCTCTGAATGATTTTATTAGTGGCCAAAAAAGCATGAAAAGTTACTAGGAAAGACAAGGTAATATGAAAACATTCAGAAAGCCTATTCCTAGTGCCGCACATCCTCTGCTGTCTCTCTGTGGATAGTGAACCGAATGCAGCTCCATGATTCAAATATGGAAAATTATTCAGTTCCATTGTTTTGATGTCTATTCATGTTATGCTGCCAATATTTTTTGCATGCTATGCATCGTTTGCACAGTGTGCTGTATACATTAGAGTATCAAATATTCATATCGATGTTTGAATGTGTGTGGATGTGCATTTTATGTTTCGTTTCTGTGCTAACTTTGCATTTTCAGGGCTTGTGTGACCCCCTCATGAGCATGGGTGAGCAATGCAGTATGCTGCCAAGCTACTGGTGATTTAAAGTAGGTTAACCACAGTCAAACTAGCCTTTTTATTTACAGTATTTATTATTTACTATTAATATTGTAATTGACAACACCCAACATTCTGTTGGGTGTTGTCAATTACAATATTAATAGTAAATAAATAAATTTAACTAAGTTGAACTAGAATTTGAATTGTAATTTATTATAATATTATTATTCAGATAAATTCACAATTAAAATTTGATTAGTCCAACACCAGTGGAATAAACAAATAATTCCATAATTCATTTAGACTAATTATGCCTATTTATTAGAGTATGTAGAACGTATGATATGTAGAATACATAATTTCTCTGCTGATAGACATATTTCTTCATACTAATCTCAGTACTGTCAAAACAATTCATATAGAAATCAGAATTTAATTTTGCCATCCAACACCACAAAATGTCCAACACTTGATTCCAGATGTTTAAAGTATAAATATTGACATCAAATGTTTTATTATTTATCATTTAATATATTCAATAAAGTATTATGAATAAAGTAATTTATACTTAGAAAAGAAAAACTACACTTACTGCAGTTACAGTAATGATTTTCTCTGAATTTCATTTCAATTCTATAATTCTATATTATAATACAATTCTGAACATTTGAGTTCTACATTCTATTTGCTACATCAGTTCTAAATGGAATATTTGACCATAAACAAATGAATATTCATGAGCCATTTCATGACATCACCAACCTCTACCTTGCTTATTATTGATAACTAAAACTAAATTAAAACAATATATATATCAGATGAAAGCTTACCTTATTTTAGTTTCATTTCTAATTTTCATTTAGTTTAAGTTGATGCACTAAAATTACTGGAAATAACAAAAATAAAACTTAAACTGAAACACAAATAAATGAAACCTAAAAACTAAATTTACAAATGGTAATAAGAATGATAAATGTACCTAACATTTAAAAAAATACACTTGAATTATGAAACTATTATATTTAAAATATAATAGTATTTAAAGCATTCAAAATAATACTTCAAAACATGTTTCTCAGACACATGTTAATGTAAACTGAAGCACATTGGATTTTCTAAATCAGTTGAAGGCAGTGTTACATAATTCCAACAATATTCTGCCACTTAACCTTCATTTGTCTTTCACACATCCTCATTTTAGATGCATTTTCTTTCCCTCCTTTTATTTTCCCTCGCACTTCGCACACCTGTTAAGCAGAGGTGTGGCCTCAAACTGAAGATGCACCCCTGTCTCCTCAAGGCCACCTTTGACGTGAGCCTCACCGTCGGGCAGAATCCTGTTTGTGGGCGGTCGGACCTGCGGAGATGGAATTCTCTATTGGAGATTGGTTTTGGGATTTGAATGGAAGTGTGGGTCCCACTGCTTGAATTGGAGAGATTGAAGCGAGATGAGTTTTAGAGGATGAGGTAGAGATGAGGTTGACCTTGACCTTTTTATCCCTCCCATCTAGACGGCACTTCCTTTTGTCCTGCCACCGCAAATGTACTTTTAACATTGAGCCTGAGAGTTAGTCTTTTTAAATCTATATCTATTTTCATCCTTCGTCTCGCTCTGCTCTCTCTCTCTCTCTCTTTCTCATTCTGTCTCTTTCTCACTCCGTATGAGTGTGAGTGAGCATGTGTGTGTGTGTTGACGCATAAAGGGCCTTCTGTGCCCCTGGACTGACGTTGTCCATGAAGAAGTCGTCATTCAGAGTGAGTCAGATATCCTGATTCGGAGCCAGGACCATGTCGCCCTGATACACTATTGCACATGAGAGAGTGTGTGGGGGGGTGCATTTAGTATGATGCAATAGAGTGCATGTGTTTTCATTCTTATGCTTTTTACAAAACTTTTCAACAAAAGAAAAGGTCCTGACTAAACAGTACTTTACTGCACAACATCAAAATGTCTCTCTGATGACGATTTTACCACATTTCGCAGGTTTCTTTGAAGTTTAAATTATCTTCAGACCTCATTTTGGAGAATTCCATGAAGTGGTTCTCAGCTGATTTTGCTTTATGCTCCAATTTGTATATTTGACTTCAAGTGCTGATTGCACAACATAGTAAGTTGTCCATAGTACAAAATGTCAAAAATGTATTTAAAGGGACAGTTCACCCAAAAATGAAAATTCTGTCATCAATTACTCGTTCATCAATTCATCAAATCATTCGAAAGCCGTAAGACCTTTGTCCATCTTCAGAACACAAATTAAGATATATTTGATTAAATCTGGGCCTGGGAACATTTCAGTTGCATTGTTCTCTACGGAGGGTCAGAAAGCTCTCGGATTTCATCAGAAATAATTTAATTTGCGTTCCTAAGATGAACAAAGGTCTTACATATTTGGAACGACACGAGGGTGAGTAATTAATGGCATTTATTTTTAGATGAACTATCCCTTTAAGATCAAACAATAAAATAGATTAATATGACAATAAGCAAAACAATACATGAAATAATTAAACTATACACTAGAATTCGAATGATTGGGGGTCAGTACAATTTTACATTTATTTAAACATTTATTTGAACAAATATGCAGAAAAATAAATATTATTTCAGATTAAAATAACTAGAAATAGAATATTCTATTTATATTTCACATATTTTTATATTGTTTTTAAAAGTAATTTATTCCTGTGATGGAAAAGCAGATTTTTTTTAAAGCCATCATTCCAATCTTCAATATCACAGTCTTTCAGAATAATTTGGTGATTCCTTGATGAACAGAAAGCTAACAGCAATTTCTCAAAATAGATTTCTTTTGAACAATGTAAAAGGCTTTGCCCGTACTTTTGGTCAATTTGTTGTGTTCTTGCTGAATAATAATTCAAAATGATTTGTAATCATTTTTTTCTTAGTGACAAGTTCATTTCTGATAGAAAAGTCAGAGATTAGATGCAGTGCCAAAAAATCCAAAACTGTCTGATAAGAAAGCGCAAGGAAGAAATGACCAATAACAAATTAATGTGCCAATATTACAATCGCATTATCATAGTGAGTTTTGAATGCTAAACGTGCATATTGTAGTAATTGTGAGATGTTACATTTCAGTTTATAAAATTATCATTTAAAACCTAACTGAGAGTGAAGGCATTGTAATATTTGCATATAAAATTGAGATCAGTCTTTTAATCATTTGTTTACATTATACACATAAGGCTAAATTTATCTACAAAACAAAGTCCTAGCGATTCAAAGTGAATTCATTGCAGAACATTGTGAGAGACGAAAGAGAATAAGAAAGTATGAGGGATTTTAATACAGCACTGCCTTGTGTACACTGTGATTTCACCTGAGGTGAAGTGGAACGCAAGTATTTGTTTTCACAAGACAGCAAAGAAAGCCACTACAAACCAGTACAAACATTCTGAAGACTGCACTTTCTAAAAAGAAAAGAAAAAAACATGGTTGATCGCCCAGAGAGCTCTTTCTGCTTTCTGCATGCATAAGGGGCCTAGTCATCAAATTCTGGCGGAAGTGTTCAGTGAGACGGAGCCCGATTCTGCCAAGGTACATCAGTATACTAGACCTGTCAGGAGGCTGCATGCAGCAGACTTCTTGCATGACCTGCAGCTCACTCTATTGTCACATCCTGTATCGCCCTTCGGGTGAAGAACTCAGATTGGCTGAGGCAGGTATAGCCAGGCTGTCACATGCTCCTGTGAGGGGAGTGTGAATGAGCCTCGGGCTAGAAGAGGGGGTGCATGCAAACAGGTATAGCACAGACAACTCTGACCTGGGGGTAGGTCGCAAATACATGCGCATTCACATATACACACATACATATGCATAACAGTAGAGTATTAAAAAGACATGCAAGAAAGAAAGCCAAACAAGTGTATCGACTGTTTTTAAAAGTTCACCCAAAAATACAATTCTGCGATCATTTACTCAACCTCGTGTCATTCCAAACTTGTGTGCTGATAGTTTTGAGTAGAAAAGAAAGTGATAATCTGAATGTGCTAGACACGCTTACGTTTGATATCTATTACAAGTGATGTTTTGGTGTCAAATAAAGCTCAAGTTGCACATAGCACTAACAATGACACAGATGGGAAAGCTGCATTTTCAGAAGCAGTGTACTCCAGTCTTGTATTATGATCCTTCACAAATCATCCTAATATGCCGATTTGGTGTTAATTTTATATTATTTTCAATGTTGAATATACTACAACTTAATATTTTTATAGAAACCATGATGCATTTTTCAGGATTCTTTGATGAATAGAAATATAAAAATAACTTCTGAAGAAGCATTTATTTAAAATATGAATCCTTTTCAATATCAAAATGTCTTTACTGTCACTTTTGATCAATTTAATGTATCCTTGCTGAATAAAAGTATATTAAATTTTGTTAACTTTTGTTGACTTTCATTTAAAAAAATCATACATTACTGCACCCAATATTGTGTGTGTACAGTATATATATATATATGCACAATTATAATATATTATGTTTTTTATTTCTTAATGCACATTAATATAGAACATTTGTATGTTTGTTTGTTTTCTTAAGAGCCCCACTCACAAAAAAATGTTTGTTTTTTTGCGAGAGATAAAGTCAGAAATGTGAAATATTAAGTCAGAATTAAACTCAAAATTCTGAAAAGAGGTGTGAATTTTAAGATATAATTTTAATTACATTTTTATATATTTTATTCTGTGGCAGAAACACAAACGCAGAATTGTAAGAATTCAAAACAAGTCAATATTTTGAATTAGGAAAAAAAAGTCTGAATATTGAGATAAGTCGTGATAACATTTTTTATTTTTCATTCTGTAGTGAAAACGGCATCCATTGATGACAGTGAGTAAATGATGACAACAATTATATTTTTGAATGAACTGTCCCTTTAAATCCCACCATCTTCAAATAATTATAAAACCATTTCCAGCCACTTTGATCATGTAATAACCTCTCAATGCAAGGTGAGCAAACAAATACGCACACAACAATTCCAATTTCACATTTTATCACTGAAACACAGAGTGCTGGATCACAAAGTGAGACTGTCCCTTACCTTTGCACCGTGGTTTTATTATCGCTCCCATTCTGCTAACATTTAATATGCCCTGAGGATGCAAGAGAGAGAAAAAGATGTGGCCTTGGTTAGTTGGAAAGGCTTTTGTTTTCTTAATCACATATCTCTCTGCTCTCTCTGCTCTCTCTGCTCTCTCTGCTCTCTCTCTCTCTCTCTCTCTCTCTCTCTCTCTCTCTCTCTCTCTCTCTCTCTCTCTCTCTCTCTCTCTCTCTTATCAGGATGACAAGTGCCATACCATCCTGTGAGATGTGCCAAGACAGAATGAGCATCTGTCAAAACACGTCGGTCCCAGCGGATGCTTCGTTGATGGACGTAGACATGCAGGAGAGAGAAAGACAGACGAAAAGAGAGGAAGACAGACCAGGGATGGCTGGAAAGTGTGGTGGATGATTTGTATGGGTGGGGTCTCATACTCACCTGCTGCGCCCACCAGCATCCTTGAACCCCGTTTCACCTCCATCTCTGCGAGGGGTGAACGCAAAGGTCCTCCACACTGCGTCTTCCTCTCTTTCTCTCTCCATTTTGATTGTGCACGGTTACAAGCATACTAATGAACTCCACAATAGAGTGAGAACAAGAAGAGAAATGGAAATGAATGCTGCTGCTGAAAATACAATTAAGTAAAAACAACACATTTGGCTTCTCTTTGCAGTCCAATGCATCTACTCAAGAGCCGTGGCATTTGAATTGCAAAAGACTATTAAATATTGCTTGTGCAAATGCAACGGTAGGGCAAATTAACTCAGACCCAGAGCAGGTTTTGCCTCCTTCATGCTAAACCGGAATCCATTTCAACAGGTCCACTCGCTCTCCAAAAAAACTACAGGAAAATAGATTTCTAATATGTTGTTCTGTCATAGCTCAGGAATTCTTGGATATGTTCTACTTTTCTCTTAAAATAAATAAAAATAGACGAAGGAGAATTTTGACCTGTAATAAATCTGTTTTTTATTATTTATACTGGATTTAGATCAGACAAATGTTGGTTTGGTGGGCATAAGAGACCTAACATTAAAACAAAAGAAACATAAAAAAAAATCTTACAGACCCCAAACTCTTGAATGGTAGGTTGTATTTCATCCAACCCTTAAATGATCCAAGTTGACCAAACAACTGAGAAGAGATGATGCCAACCCCTCAGAGAATATACAGAATTAACCAAATTGTGCCACAAGTTCAATATATTAAGTTTCTGCAATATATAAATCTATTGTAGAAACCCTGTAAAGCTGCTTTGCAACGATATTGCTTCGTGAAAAGCGCTATACAAATAATCTTGAATTGAATTGAATGTCACATATATTTGCCAAAAAGAGTTTTAGTATATTGAAACTCTTAAATATGAATATCTCAATGTCAGTGTAATGCGTATCACTTAAATGTATTGTTTTATACTGGAAAGCAAGACAAAATACAGATTAGCATTTTATTTTTGCATTGTATAAAATGTATGGGTGGATGAAATTGCCCAAATTATCTTCTCTTTTCTAAAAACAGGGAAAGTAAATTTAGAAAGTAAAAACTAGAGTAAAACTAGGTTATTTTTGCACTTTACTAATGTCCTGAAGTGACACGTTAAGGGGCATGCTGGTAACAACATCAGCAGTTTGGTAAAGGTAAAGCTGCGTTTACTCATGCTAGGATTTTCACAGATTGCACTGTTTCCGCTGTATGTGCTGAATCTGTTCCTGATGGCCACAGGCAATGCAGGGTAAATTCACAGTGGGAGATCTCCTAAAAAGACAAAGTTACATTACCAATGCAAACACAAAGTAAAGCACACTACGCTGGAAGCGTTAATTACGCCCCAGACTCTCCGCAGCTTAGCTAACGTTCCCAGCATCGCCCAGATTTCTGTCGTTCATTTATAAAATGACCCTTTCAATCATTCATCCATTCATTCCTTTTTTGTTGTTTACAGATTGAGGGATAAATGCGCCGCCATCTGGAAGCAACAGGCGTCCCCTGATGTCGTGCCCTTGACAAGATCACGGCAAGAAAGTCTATAATCTAAAGTTGAGCATGGCTTTTGCGACCCGATGTTTACATTGGCGCTGATTGAGATGATCGGAGCCGTCCCTGAGGCGTCTAGACTTATCGTTCACCGCAGAGGACCCGAGAACTGGCAGAAGTCCCCCCCCCCCCCCCAAGCAAATTACAGCCAGGTACACTAAATGTTCCCATCATCTCACACCTGCAATACAAAGACAAACAGGGGACTCTTTCTCTCTCTCTCTTGCTCTCTCCGCAGGTCTGCTAGATCCTGCTTCATTAGACGTGCAGCTGTTGAGTAGAAAGCGGTAGAATTAGAGAGAGAACCCAGGAGAGGCTAGCAGACATGTGACAGATGAAAAGAGAGAGAATGAGAGGGAGCGAGAGAAAAAGAGAGGGAGGAAAACTAACAATGGCCTGTCATTCTGAGCGGCTGCCAAGCGATGCCCATAATTGATTGCTCGTCCCATTTTCAAAAGCTTTCTAGACACGGACACACATACGCACACACATTGTTTGAACATAGACTATAGTAATAGAGGATGAATCTGTGCAAATCACAGACTCACACACCGTGAATTTGTGAAATGGAATATTTAGGTTTATAAAGGTCAGCTCTGACTCGACATTTTGATTGGATGAACCGTGTTTGAAGGCGTTATGATGCGGATAAATGCACACCTGTGACTATACATTCTATATCAAATCACCAAGTTGCAACATTGCTCTCCGACCGTAAAGAGCCTACTGTGAATCCGAGAACTGTGTTCTTTTGTGGAAGAATATCGTTTACTTTGATGCTAAAATGAAATTTGGCTGGTGCAAACTTGTATGGCTTTGTTCTGTGGAACACAAAAGAAGCTATTTTGAAGAAATTTTGTTTTTCTTTTTTCCACACAATGAAAGTCAGGGTTCAAAACATTTTAGACAAAAGATGCGAATTAATTGTATATATAAGGTATGCAGGAAGTGGCAAATTGTGGCCAACACAGAAGGAGATCAAATATTTGAAATTTTCCGCCATATTTTCCACCATGTTGGTCCAATCTTCACAGTCAAAATCCAGTAAGAATATTTCACTGCACTGAGAATTGGGCTTTGGAGTGAATGTATTCACGGGGTACATTATAAATAAAGTGGTTAATTCAATTTTAGTGTATTTTATTTTTATTTCATATTTTAGTCTGATTGTATATAAAAAATGTATATATGATTTTAATCTTTATATGTGTGTGTGTGTGTGTGTGTGTGTGTGTGTGTGTGTGTGTGTGTGTGTGTGTGTGTGTGTGTGTGTGTGTGTGTGTGTGTGTGTGTGTGTGTGTGTGTGTGTGTGTGTGTGTGTGTGTGTATAGATAAAATTATAAGAACATTTAAAAAATGTAGGGTGGAGTCTTGGTTCAATACGTCCATTGATGATTCAGAATGTGAGCTTGCTGATTGTAAGGTTGATTGTAAAAACAAATGAGCAGGGTTCATGTGTACTAAATGATTGGAGAAGTCCGGTTCATTATCAGAGAAAAGACTCCTTTTCACAATTTTATAAAAAATTACGACATAAAAAAAAGAATGAACGAAAGAAGCACAGATGAATTGTTTATATTGGCTTAATAACATGCTTTTTTATGCATATAATACTGTAATGTATATGAGTATAAATTAAATACAATCAAATACACTGTAAAAATGAATTATGTTGTAAATAAAACAAAGATAATTGGAGTATGTTGTACAAGAAAATAGTATTAAGTTTTTCTCCTTTAAAAATATAATGTTTAATTCTATGCCACTTGCTGTTTCTTTGTAATTGTTTGTGAAATTTAGGCCTACTTGCAATTTCTGAGTGAATCAAAACTTATATATATTTATCATATTGCTTAGTATGCTTATGCCACATTATCAACAGGTCACATGCAAAGCGGTTTAAAAACGTAGAGATTTCTCAAGAGTACCTCAAACGCTCTCAGCCCCGTACGTCATAATCAGACACCCGTGTTTAGAGAAAAGATAAGACATGAGGATGCTTTTGTATCTGTGTTTGGTTGTGAGGGGTCAGCAAGCAGCCCAGTGCCTGTTTGTCAGCGTGGAGGCTAGTTTGTGCTCTATTGGATGACTTAGCCTGCAGCTCTCTAAAAGGACGTCGAATTCTCCCAACCATATACCTGCTTTAATGCTGTCTGACATGCCCGGGCCTCAAAGAATGAGCCTGCAGCTCAGGTAAGTCTCTATTAGCCATCCGTGAGCACACACACAAACACACATATACACACCAGGGAATGCATGCCAACGTACACGCACAGACGTAGAAACACTGGGTAGGCTTGTTTCCTCCCCCTCTCTCTCTCTCTCTCCTCTGGCTTTCCCTGTAGCTCTCTGGCAGTTTTGCGTCAGTGCTGGAACCGCAGGGACGGTTGACATTTCAGTCTGGCTATGTTTCCAGTCCCTGTGATCAGAGCCATGCTGCCTCTACGAACTTAAAGGTCACAGTTGTTGTTTGTCAAAATTTCTAGAAAAAAATGAAAAGGTAAATTGCGAGCGTATGTGAGCTGGCAAACAGTGCATCCTATTCTCTTTACTGTTAGCTGATTTTAATGCACAATATGATTTGCTTCCAAAATAATTATACCCCAGTACATAAAAGCGGGCCAAACAGAGCTCCCTACAACGTAACGAGATATAAACTGCAATGTTAAACACAGTTGTGTGAAAAAAACATTGCCTTCAGCTTTTAATTTGAACATTTTCTCACTATGAAATATTCTGTACCCATTGCTTAAGTATTTTACTCTGTGCTTTATAGGTTATGGTCTTTTATTCAGCTATGAAACTCTATTACTAGAAAAACAGGAAAAAATTACTCTTTTTTTTCTTTTGTTGTTAAGTTAAGTCTTATATATATAAAAAAACGACAAAATAGATTATCTGTATCATTTGCATATCCAGGGATCATTAAGAATTGTATTACAGCTGTACTGTTTTGCATTGCACAAATGAAGATATGCCAGCACATATGGCACATATGGCAGATATACTTGTAAAACCTGTTAATCGTTTACTGTGGTTCATCCAAAACTGTAGTTGATATACCTCACATGATTTTATAGACTATTTCTGATGTTCATCTGTTCTGAGTGTTATAACCTTTGCGGTTAATGCTTGGGGCCACCGATCCCGAGATGTTACAATTTGCCTGAAACACATGGAGTGAGAAATATGTCATGTTGTCTTGGCGCGTTTTTGTTTTACTGTTTGCTAATTATTGCTATTTTTTGCTATTAACAATTTTCTCCCTGTCCCTAATATTTAACCTATAATAATATAAGTTGAAAGTAACAACTTGATCTTGACATTTTTGTTTGATATTGGAGATTATGTAAAAAGACAGATGGCAACGGCAAGGAACCAAAACTCCATCAGTGACAGAACAGAGAAAAAACCTTGGGAGAAACCAGGCTCAGTCGGGGGGGCCAGTTCCCCTCTGGCCAGACAAACCAGTAGTTTGTTCCAACTGCAGCAAAGTCAGATTGTAAGGGCTCCACTGGTTCCAGTGGTCTTTTCCCGATGGCTGTCTAGGTGACGAGATCCTCACAGGAGATTGGTCTCTGGGGTTCATCTAGGTGTCCTGGTCTCCGCTGACGTTCAGAGCTGTAGATGTCATCTCCAGGTGATGATCCACCATCTGATCTGGATACGGACTGGATCTGTTGACTGCAGTGGTCATCTGGACTGGATAAGAACCGGATCGGGTGGCTACCGTGACCTTGGAATAAGAAAGAAAAAGACTGACATTAGCGTAGATGTCAATCTTCTTATAACGTAACAAGTACCTTGTGTTTTATGGGAAGTGTTCCCGGTTCCGGTTGACCTAATTAATGCAGCCTAACAATCCTTTAACAGATTTGAATATTAGAAGCGCATTAGTGTGTTAAGTGTACGCCAGGTTAAAGAGATGGGTCTTTAATCTAGATTTAAACTGACAGAGTGTGTCTGCCTCCCAAACAGTGTTACATGTTAAATGGCTTAAATGGATGTAAAAATAAGTTAATATAAATATAATAAGGTATTCAACTATTAATAAATGTAACCTACTGAATATTAGACACATAGTTAAAGGGATAGTTCTCCTAAAAATTAAAATATGATGTTTATCTATTATTAAGATGTAGGTGACTTTGTTTCTTCAGTAGAACACAAACAAAGAGTTTTAATTCAAACTGTAGCAGTCTGTCAGTCATATAATGGCAGTCAATGGGACTCACGGCTTTGAGAGTCAAAAAATATACACAGACAAAAACCAAATTTAACCCAGTGGCTCGTGACTATACATTGAGGTCTAAAGACATGAAACAATCCGTCTGTGCAAAAAACTGAACAGTATTTATATAGTTTTTTTTACCTCTGATCCACTACACTGTCCAACTGCCCTGAGCACGTTCACAACAGCTGGCGCGTGACACGTCTTCTTTTTCTTCTTCTTGCTTTAAGACTTATAAGTGCATTTCCGCCACCTATATCTCAAACGGACCATTGACACTATCTTATCTCAATTAGGAGTGTCAATGGCTCAGGACAGTTGGACAGTGCGTTGGATCAGAGGTAGAGACCGTTCGTTTCGTGTCTTTAGACCTCAATGTATCGTCACGAGCCGCAGGGTTTCAGTTGGTTTTGTCTGGGTGTGTATTTTTGTTTCTCTCAAAGCCGCGAGTCCCATTGACTGCCATTATATGACTGACAGACTGCAACGGTTTGAGTTAAACATCTTTGTTTGTGTTCTACTGAAGAAAAAAAGTCACCTACAACTTGAATGCCCTGGGTGTAAGCAGAAAAATGTCAAATTTTCATTTCTGTGTGAACTATCCTTTTAAGATAATGAACAGGTGGCATTTATGTTTGGGTGACCAGCACTTGCCTATTCGATTCTATCTATTCTATATTCCCTTTTCCATTAAAGGCACAAAGCACTGCAACAGACAATATATATACTCAAAGGCAGCCAAAATGGTAAAGTACTTTAGAGCATCGTGCTGAACCATACTAATGTACTGCTTTAAACCTTTTGGGAGCAATGTTCGGTTGTCAGCCTGTCAAACGGGTGTTCCATGCGACTCTCTTTCCCAAAGGACCATTTATGTATCAGCAACAGAAATCTAGCCTATGAGTCCTGGGTGTATGAAAGGGGAGCGGTGTGTATTGGCAAAGGGTCCATGCTTGTTTAAAGCCCATGCACAGATTATCCCATCCTGTCCAGGGCCACACTCAATGAGTGGAAGAGGAGAAATCGAGGCAGATGATATATGACACGTCATATTTTTAGCGCAAGAGAAGGACAGAGAGAACCTCCAGGGAGTGCTTGATGATCCCGTCCTAAAGACTGTGGCCCATTCGTTTGCCATTTCCTCTCTTTCTCATCGTAGCTCCATGCATCTGCTCACTGCAAGAATAATGAGCGAAGAGAGGAAAGGAATTCCGAGCTGGAAAGAGGTCTGTGTGTGTCTTCTTCTGACAAACTGTTGTCCGTAAACAACCTCAAAGTTAAACGTCTTCCATCTCATCTCCAAACACACACTTGCACACAAAGAATTTCCCTGCCTGCTTGTTTGAAGAGAGAACTGCTTCATCCCCAAGTCTTCCAGTGGGACCTACTGGGGTGAGTTGGAGGCAACAGAAAAGACTTTGAAACCATTCCAGAAAAATCATCCCAGACCTGCAGCACAGCTTAAGAGGACACACACAGAAATGTCTCAGTGCTTTGTGGATGATGTGCCGTTTATATTCCTTTTTTTGACTATAAATTAATGTTTGAAGTGCGAGTTTGAATATCGCTGGAGTAATGCTACTGTAAATATGCATAGAGGACTGATTAAATATGTGTAATTTTTGCTTAAGGAAATAGTGAATGTGCCTAAGAGTTTTTGTGACGATATCAAAAGAATATTAGACAATAATGATGAACTATAGATTAAGTCACGCTGTCTCAGACCTGTCCTACTACACCACACCACAAAAGCAGATAAAGGTAAAATGCTGTCCCTACAAGACTTTTCTTTTAATCACTGTATAAATGTTAGAAGAGGCTGACGTCATAATTATAAATCTGGCCAATCAGAATGGATATTCAAATGACGCAAAGTCGTTTCCTGCATCCGAAATGAGGCCACTAAAATAAATAAATAATCCTTTTTCTGTTTCTCTTTTTTTACATCAGAATATTTCTAATTGAGCTGTTCTGATGTATGGCATTAATAATATAAAAAAATGGTAACAACAACAATAACAACAATAAATTCATAATAACAAGTCATTGTATGTGGAGAATTGGGTTCAGCATAA
This sequence comes from Oxygymnocypris stewartii, assembly GCA_003573665.1. Lineage (NCBI taxonomy): Eukaryota > Metazoa > Chordata > Actinopteri > Cypriniformes > Cyprinidae > Oxygymnocypris > Oxygymnocypris stewartii. The sequence continues at coordinate 3,146 of QVTF01006581.1, read as the reverse complement.
CATTAATCGTAATTCAGGTTATTGACAAGAATGGACACTTACCCAAATTTAATTCCAAAATATGTCTTTTTTGTAAACGAAACATTATTTTACAAAGTAATTAAGACTATTCCCAGTGGTATTGTAATGTTAACCATATTCTCTAATGTAAATATCAATGATATAAACCTACAAAATCCCCAACTTTTTGTAAATGATCTTTCTTTTTTTGATAAATGTTTTAATAACAGTTTTATAAGAAACTCTTTTAATGTTGGATCCTCCATGTAAATCAAAATGGCTTAAACCTCATTGTATATCTTGGCATAGCATTTGGATGTTACCATATAAATATGCAATTTCTAATAAAGTAAAATAAGTACTTTACAAAATGATTCATATATGTTATCCTGTAAATGCAACTGTTAGCAGATATATTCATAGTGTTTGTGATAAATGTACCTTTTGTAAAATATATGTTGAAGATATTGAACATTTATTTTTCCTTTGCCCTTTTACTATTTCATTTTGGGTTGACTTTAAAGTAAATACATAACAAAAAATTAAACAAAGCCCTTAATTTAGAACCTCATGATATTTTACTTTGTTTTCAAAACCCATCTTTTTCTGATAAACAAATTTACATTATCAATCTGTTAATTATCTTAGCAAAGTTTTATATTCATAAGTCAAAAATAATTCAAAAGAAACCATCATATATTACATTTTGTAACACTGATCTTAAAATATACGTTGAAACCCTTTCTAATGTGAGATCACCAAATAAGAAGCTCATAAAACAATACAAATTCTAAAGCTTTTCAAATTTATGTAACTGCCCTATTGTATGTATAACGTTTGTATTATTTTATTTTATTAATTTAATTTGATCCTCTTTTTTATATTATTGTTTAATTTATATGTTTGTATTCATTTTTTTTTTTGATGTTGTTCTGTTTTGAATGATTTTGAGATGCACAACATTGCCCTATGTTTACCTTGTGCTATTGTGTAAAGAAACTGAATAAAATAAAATAAAAAATAAAAATAAAAAAAACTATTTACAATACACTTCCGTCTTTCCGCATTTTTAACCAATCATTATCAGGGGTGAACATGTAAGCCAATCAGCTTTTAGTATTATGGCGCTGTCAAACCGCGTGTTGTTAAGACAAGAGAAACGTTCATATTTAGTCAAAAATATCGATAAAATCACCTGAAAACAAGACAGAACGACTGGGACATATTACCCATAAATGACGAGGGAATTTTGAAGTTCATACACGAATAGGTGAGTAGATAGGGGCTCTCCATTCATGTATACTATGATCATATTCTGTCTATGACGCTTTTGATTTGCTCCGTTGACTTACTGTATTTGTAAGTGCTGATGATTGTAACGTGTCATTAATAATCAGGACTATTTTTGAACGTCAGGGGTGATATGATATGTGAGCAAAATTATCAACTACTATACCAAAAACGGCTACGACGGTTTATAGGTTTGATTAATATTGGTTTACATATCAGTGTCCCTCCAAAAATTCCCTTGTGGTTCGCTGCAGTGTTGGCGTCAAGTTTTTTGATTGAATTTCGAGTCTGAGCATAATCGCCTCTTTAGTTTGTCAAAGTCTATCAAAAGTAAATTTCCTTTAAACTAACAAACCTAGATTAAGAGAAAATAATAACATGATATGTGTCCTGCAAATGAGAGAAGCCCTACAGTGATTGTTTGGTCTGAGTCTAATGAAGAAAATGACTTTCTCTTATGTTTTTCCTTATTGTACATTTTTCTGTACACAATTTTCCAATGCATAGCTACACAAAGGCAAATGCTTAAATTGCTGTGCTAACCATTACTGCATAAAGAATGGCTGTCGTTATTTATGGGGCATGAGCCTTACATTTATTTGCACATTTATTAATGAATGCGTTTTTGCAACATCATTCAATGAGTAATGCACCAACCACAGTCCCATATGGCACAGGAAAGTTAAATATTACATTTCACCCTCTGTGCAAAACATTCAGTAGCTAACAAATTCTAGTATGTACAGCCAAATTGCATTCCGTGTGTGGAGGAAGCAAATTAAAGATTCATATTTGCATTTTTGGCTGGAAAATGGATCTAGAAAGACTGAAGTTTTGAAAAAGTTTCAGTCTCCCTGGGTATACCTAACCTGTGGTACAACACTCAACAATCTCAGAGTTTACAGTCTGTCCAGAAAAAGAGAGAGCAATAAACCCTAGGGCAGGCCATCTGTGTTTACAACTGCATGTATTTCCTCATGAACTCATTTTATTAGCAGAGATAATCTAATCCATGTGACACAGAAATGCCCTGATAGGCCATTTTCACACAGCAGGGTGAAAATACATTCATTTGTATTCTACATGTGGCTACCTAATCAAAATATAGACAAAAGGCTTGTTCACGCCCAGGATGATATCAACAAAGATATTGTTTTATATCTCTCTCTCTCTCTCTCTCTCTCTCTCTCTCTCTCTCTCTCTCTCTCTCTCTCTCTATCTCTCTCTCTCTCTCTCTCTATCTCTCTATATATATATAATATATATATATATATATATATATATATATATATATATATATATATATATATAAGCAGAGTATGTAACAGTACAGAGTAACAATATGGTTGGAATAACTTTCAAAACAATGTTGTTTTTTGTTTTTTTTTCAGACATTGACATTAAAACATTGACAGTCAATCAAAATCCACACTGCAAAAACTTGATACAAATCACACAAACTATCGAGGGAGCCGACTGTCCGCATTGTGAGCGGTTGCCAGTTGCCACTGCATACGTTTCGCTCCCGGAAGGCTCTCTTTGCACTCGTTGGGTTCGCAGTTTGAATCTGGTGGAGGGAATGGACACCGGCGAGTCTCTATCTTCTTCCTCACCTGCCAGATCCACTGTCTGCTCTCTGGGATCGGAAGCCCGTTCTGCGGCCTCTTCCCCCGGGGAGCGGGCTCTGCACTTCTCCTATCTTCCTCCAAGGAGGTTGATATGGAGAGCGTCGAGTATTTGCCCCCCTCAATCCCCGCAGTATGAGGAGCTATTGGAGGTAGTTACTTGTGCGGTTGCCAAGTTAAACTGGGTTTCTCCTAGCATTGTCTTCTCTAAAGAGAGTTGGGGATCTGCAG
>QVTF01006580.1:0-27079 GCA_003573665.1 Oxygymnocypris stewartii | reverse complement strand
TAAAGCAGGAAAATGTCACATTCCACATTTCAACGAGAATTTCCCAATGAACACACTGATTTAATTTAGATAGATCTAGTCTGACAATGAAGGACTTATCTTCCTCTCGAACCCTACTCATTTGTACATTTTTGTCCCTTGAAATGAACAGTGCTCTGTTTTAAATTCACTTTTCCAGATGGCGCCATCAAAATTCTACAAACCTCTGTTCAAAACACTTTCTTTCCCCAGGCGATGTGCATAATGAACAGCAAATACAGTGAAATTTGCGACACGAGTACGTGACACAAAAAAAGGCAATGTGGAATTTAATTATTTGTTATATTTCTTTCCATAGGCAAATACAAAACTTGTCAGCAAAATAGTTTTTAAATCCCTTTTGTTCTGGATGTGAATAATTCAGTCACTTTCAGAGTTTTAATGTCAATACTTCTGCCAAAACAAGGATAATTAGAACTGCTAAAACATTTGTACCAACATCAATAATGCAAGTCTTTGCTTTCGTAACGAGTCGCATGACAAGATTTATCTGTAAAAAGATCATAGTAGACAAGGATTATAATCAAGGATGGAGCTAGGATACTCAACCTTCCACAAAGTCATTAAATAAACATGTTTTTTCACAGTCCACTGACGATAACGGAAAAGTACTACAAGCATAGGGAGGAAATGCACCCACAAGGGAGTTAAAAAAAGAGGTATGCTTTTACGTTGAGGATTACAGCTCCATTAATTAATAAAGTATCTGCATTTGCTTTAAATTTAGAACCTCACAAGCTGTATGATAAATAATACAATAACCTAACTTGGTCTAGATAATGCAGATATGTAATTATCAAGGCCCTACTAAAACAGCACAGTGAACGTTGATGGCCCATTGATTTCTCCTAAAGGGACGCAATGAATGTATCAATTAGCTCAGCATTATGACTGTCTGGTGCTTTATGTGACTGCTGTAATTACGTCTATAGTGGCATAATGTTTCTTTTCATGAAACATTGTTGCAGAGTTGAATGTTCTGTGTGATTGTGCATAATCTTATTTTGCTTTACGATACGTTTTTCTATTTATATTTATATCATTTGTAAACTTATCTACATTGATTCTGTCGAATCCATAAAATGATAATTAAAGTTATCGTACATAATTACACAAGAAAAGAGTGCCCTTAAGCACTGCTTTTCCGTCATAGACCATTTTACTGTACTGTCTAATTGCGTTCAGACGGACAGTCCTTAGTCTCAATGAAACCATGATTATGAAAGGCAGAGATAATATGCATCAAACCCACAGACTTACTCACAACAGCTCGGAACAGATGTTGCTTAACTGCAGAGTTTAAAGGTTAAACACATTCTCCCAACCCCTCACATATTGATGCTGGGTCAGGAGTCCCTCAGCATCCCTTTGTAGACACAGTGGGATATTAGCATGATGAAATTGCTTATTGAGTATTATTAAATACCTGTAAATGCAATACATGTCTGTGATTTTGCCTGTTAAGTGTTTTATGTTGTTGAAAAGTGGTTTAGGTTCGTGTCAGGTTAGGTGCTCCAGTATCTAGGGATGCATGATATTATAGGAACGTTATTGGAATTTGCCAATAATGGCTTAAAATGTAAACATCGGCATCGCCCAGATATAAAAAAGTATGCCGATATCCCTTGCCGATAAGACGAATAACTCAAATCTGCTCAGAGTGTGTTAGGGATACAATCACATCAGCTGTGTGGTCATTTTCGAAGCGAATGTTTACCTGAATGGTGATTATATTCAGTTATATTCAATCTGAGAATGCACGTACAGAATGACGTGTTCGGTGTGGGACAGAGTCAACAGCGCAGTAGCAGCAGCACCAGTAAAATCATAAAATCATGAGTATGATTTGATTTAAAGGTCAGAAGCTATAGCTTACAGAAATAAAAATGTAGCGGGTAACACTTTACAATAAGGTGTCATTTATTAACATTAGTTCATGTATTAACTAACATGAAAAAACAATGAACAATGCATGTATTATTCTATTTATTACTCTTTGTTCATGTTAGTTAATGAAAATACAGTTGTTCATTGTTTATTAATGTTAGTTCACAGAGCATTAACTAATGTTAACAAACACAACTTGTGATTTAATAATGCATTTTTAATGCTGAAATTAACATTAGCTAAGATTAATAAATGCTGTAGAAGTATTGTTCATTCTTAGTTCATGTTTACTAATGTTGTTAACTAATGATAACCAATGAACCTTATTGTAAAGTGTTACCAATGTTGCCTACAGGTTTATTAATTAATGTGTAATTTTTAAATTATGAAACTTAAATACAAGGAGCTCTAAAACTATTTTTTTTTACTTTTGCTTTTTAGACCACCTACAAATGTCAAATCTTCAAATAAAATGTTGAGGTTACCACTGCTTCCATCTGGAAAAAAGGAAAAAGCAGTATAAAAGATGAATTGATAGTTGATTTAGTTATTTTCAGCTTTAAGTGTACTCTCATTACTAAAGAGACATTACTGTTTATTTAATTCTAACTATTAAGAATTAAACTAACCAAAATTATATTTTTGCATAATTGTCACACTTCAAAGATTCAGATCATCAAACAAATTGTAATATTACACAAAGATAAGTATCTAAAGAATCTAAAGATCTAAAGAAATTCAAGAACAAATGAGAAACAAAATACTTTGACATGACTTGTAAAATTCGACAAGCAAATAAATTATTTTTGTGAGTGCTAGTTTCTTCCGGCTTAGGGGTTTTCGTAAACTGAAATCTCTTCTATGTTTTGGTGATTTAGAGACAGTTATTCATGCTTTCGTTTCTACAATGCTTGATTATTTTAATGCTTTATATGCTGGTGTCAACCAGTTATCCTTTTCACGTTTGAAACTGGTTCAAAATGCTGCAGCCTGCTTCTTAATGGGAAGAAGAAGAGGGAGCATATCACCCCTATTTTAGTACATCTGCATTGGCTACCATTTAAATTTAGAATTGAGTACAAGGTTTTAACTTTTGTATTTAAAGCCTTGCATGGTCTGGCTCCAGTTTACATCTCAGACCTTATTTGTCCATATTCATCTCAGAGATCTCTTAGATCTTCCACTGAAAATCAATTTACTGTCCCATTGTCTTGCCTGAAATCTAAAGGTGATAGAGCCTTTTCTGTTTTAGCCCCTAAGCTGTGGAATTTGTTACCTCAATCTGTTAGGTTATCATCTTCCTTATTTGGATTTAAATCATCATTGGAAACGTATCTCTTTTCTCAGGCTTATTCATAGTTGTTGGATATGTTAGTCTTAGTGAGTACATTTCTTATTCCTGTTTTATTTGGTTTTATGTTGTTAATTTAATTTTGATACCTTGTATTTTTTATCATTGTATTATGTTACTGTGAAGCACCTTGGTCAGCATTTAATGTTGTTTAAAGGTGCTATATAAATAAAAATGACCTTGACCTTGACCTAGTGCTCGTAGCAGAGCAGTCTTTAGCGACAGTGACCGAAGGTTCATAGACTGTAGCGGCTCAAAGGGAGGGCCCTTCAGGGCCCTTAACACAGTGGACAAATCCCATGTAGGGACGATGAGGGGCTGAGGCGTATTCAGCCTCTTGGCTCCCCTTAGAAAGCGGACAACTGAGTTGTTCCTGCCCACCGATTGGACTGCTATAGGGGCATGTAAGGCTGCAGCAGGACAATGATCACAAACACACCAGCAAGTACACCTCTGAATGGCTCAAGAAACACTAAATTAAGGTTTTTGAGTGGCCAAATCAAAGTCCGGACTTAAATCCGATTGAGATGCTGTGGCATGACCTTAAACAATCATTTCATGCTTGAAAACCCTCCAAAGTGGCTGAATTAACACAATTCTGCAAAGAAGAGTGGGCCAAAATTCCTCCGATGTGAAAGACTCATTGCCAGTTATCACAAATGCTTGATTGCAGTTGTTGCTGCAAAGTGTGGCACAACCAGTAATTAGATTTAGGGGACAATTACTTGCTCTGTTTATAGTCTTTTTATCCACCTTTTTCTTCCCGTAAAAATGGGCGCTGACATTTGTCAATTCTATGGGTCAAGCTTCCGGTCTCTTCTGTGTCCAGTTCATTTTGCTGCTTGATATTGAAACTGGATATTGAAAATAATTACCATATTTTTTTTACGTATTATCTTAATTATGAACACACTCGTTTGTAGTGCAAACAGTTTTACAGTTTACTGCACATTGTTATTCTTCTCATTATTTCCCTATACCGGCTTATGAACCAGAAGTCATAGAAGCCATAGGCTTACTTCCACGTTAAAGAAAAAGGTGGATAGTCTCATATCGGATATCAGCAAAAATGCATCCCAAGGATCTATAAAGGGATGAATATTTATACCTTTTTATGCACTAATAAAACTATTCTAGTAAAAAATTTAGATACATTTATAAAACAATTAACAATTTTTTTTTTATATATATAAATTGTATACTTCTACATGCAAATAGTTACATGCATCATAATCTGATGAATGCACATCTTGATTTCACACATAAGGCAAACAACTGAACATTGAGAAGTGATGCTGAAGGGCAGATGCTGTACCCTAAACAATAAAATGTGTCACTGATGGATCCTGACCAAGCATCAATATGCTGATCGGTCAATAGCTGTGTTTTAATTACAATAATGCACAGCTATGCCAGCTTCACTGAACAGATCTGTGGATTACTGTGCAACATAAACAATACATACAGTATATAGTCAAATTGTTCCATAAGTGTTCCGTTAGTGTTTATTATTTTGGGAAACTTCCCGCTTATTTACTTCCCCTATTTATTTATTTATTTATTTTCAGGTATGGTACTATATGCCTTTGAGTTGCACTGTTTAATGATACTTCTTATTAGGTGGATATGTGCTATGGCACTAACCAGTCTGGTTTAATATCAAAGATGCAAAATTAATGTTTTCTCATCAGAGATGAACTGATGTATATTTGTTAGGAAGTACCATTTATTTGTGTTAAAAAAACACAAATAAAACAGCAAATGAGAACAGTTCCTATTCAATGCTTTAATTTGTTCAGTTTAGAATACATTTTAAAATATTATTGTGACAAGTGGGGTGGGGCCGAGAGCCGTGGGAACAGACTGGTGGAGTAAATGATAATGAACGACACCTGCGCCACGCACCGGTCTCGAGTCGAGTCCCATGGAGGAGCTTTGGAAGGGTTAAATGAGGAGTGACAACAGTGAAAGACGAGAGAGGACCAGGCCTGGCAAAAAACACAATAAAAATTGCAAAAAAACACAATATACAATACAGACAATTATGGTGAACAAGTCTGACATGTACAAATTTGATGGTGCTCAGAGCTCTGTAGCGTCGACCAGACGGTAACAGTTCAAAGAGGGAGTGTGCTGGATGTGAGGTCCAGAGTGATTTTGACAGCCCTTTTGCTCACTCTGGATGAGTACAGTTCTTGGAGAGTGTGGATGGTTGTACCAATGATTCGCTCAGCAGTCCGAACTACCCTCCATACTCTTCTGAGGTCAGATTTGGTAACTGAGCTGAACCAGACAGTTATTGATGTGCGGAGGACAGATTCAATGATGGCAGAGTAGAACTGTATCAGCAGCTCCTGTGGCAGGTTGAACTCCCTCAGTTGACGAAGGAAGTACAACCTCTGCTGGGCCTTTTTCTCAATGGACTCAATGTGATTTTCCCACTTCAGGTCCTGGGAGATGGTGGTGCTCAGGAATCTGACTCCACTGCAGTTACAGTGCTGTTCATGATGGTGAGTGGGGGAGAGCAGCTGGGTTTCTCCTGAAGTCCACGATCATCTCCACGGTTTTGAGCATGTTAAGCTCCAGGTTGTAAGACCGCACCAGACAGCCAGCTCCTTAAACTCCTGTCTGTAAGCAAGACTCGTCGCCGTCCTGAATGTAAGGGGGCAGTCGTTGGCCTAATGGATAGAGCGTTGGACTTGGAACCCGAGGTAACCCAAGGTTGTGGGTTTGAATCCCGGCTCCGGCAGGAAGTCCACGACTGCTCCCCGGGCGCTGCACAGTCGGCTGCCCACTGCTCCAAGTGTGTACACTTGGATGGGTTAAATGCAGAGAACACATTTCACTCCTCATTATACTCTGTATAATTGTGTATGTGACAAATAAAGCTCATCCGAGCTTAATTTGTATTGTATTGAATGAGGCCGATCAATGTGGTGTTGTCTGCAAACTTCAGGAGCTTGATAGAGGGGTCTTTAGATGTGCAGGCATTCTAGCCCAATCTCACGGCAATTCATACATATTTTATGAGGTGGCTAATTCTTACGAATTTGTAAGACCTCACTTGTACAAATTCATAAGATTTTTGTTAAAATGATTTGTACGAATGACCTACACCTAACCCCGCCCCTAAACCTACCCGTCACTGGGGTTTAGACAAATCCTACTAAATCATACGAGTGAGGTCATACGAATTCATACAAGTTAGCCACCTCGTAAAATATGTACGAATTGCTGTGAGATAACAATGGTCATTCGTGTACAGGGAGAAGAGCAGTGGGGATAGAAAACAGCCCTGAGGAGGTCCAGTGCTGATGGTGCAGGTATACTAGATGAGAAATATCCCAGCCTCACTAGCTGCTGCCTGTCTGTCAGGAAGCTGATGATCCACTGACAGACGGAGGTGGGGACGGAAAGCTATGTCAGTTTAATCAGAAGGGTGTCTCAAGCGAACACTCTTAAGAATAAAGGTGCTTCAAAAGGTTCTTCACAGCAATGCCATAGAATAACCTTTTTTGTTTCAAAGAACCATTAAGTCAAAGGTTCTTTAAAGAACCATCTCTTTCTTACCTTGTTTTATCATCTGAAGAACCTTCTTTCACCACAAAGAACCTTTTGTGAAACAGAAAGTTTCTTCAGATGTTAAAGGTTCTTTATGGAACCATTTAGACAAAAAGGTTCTTCTATGGGATCGTGAAGCATGTTTATTTTTAAGAGTGTAGAGTTGATCGTGCCATCTCAGTAATTGGTCCCCGCCTTTGGAATGACTTGCCAGTGGAGATCAGAAAGGCCCATATATTCTTACCATTTTTAAGTCTCTTTTAAAAACCAATCTGTTTTCACTTGCCTATTAGGACTTATATTCTTGCCTATTGTATTTCCTGTTTGTGTTTTATTTATTTCTGGTTGTCTTCTTTTTTTTGATTCTGTTTCTTTTGTGAAACACTTTGGTCAGTCTTGTGGCTGTTTTAAGTGTGCTATATAAATATCCATCAGATTGAGGCACAAAGTCTGAACATATTCTTGTTGTTTACTGTAACTTTCAGTGACTATTTTTGTTGTAGAAGGATGGCATTTAATGATGTTACTTTTAAAAATGTAACATCTTATTACATATATTTATTCACTTTAATAAATGCATTGTGTGGTAACCATATTCTTCTTCACATTGTGCCCCCAGAACAATGCTCTTAAACTGTGATTTTATTCACTAGAGATGTAATACGGAACAGCCTCATCTAACTTATTTCTTACTTAGTGAACAGAATACTACTTTTACCACTCTTAAAACAAACACTGTCTCATTCAAATTAATGCATTAATCATATAAAAATATTTAAACTGAGGCACAGATTAATGCATAATCCATGATTCGCCAATAAGTTTGCAATTATTGTAAATTTAAGATAACTAACTGAAATCACATGTAAAGGAAAAATCCCATTTTATTGTCAAAATGATCATAAATATATATAAATATAAAGACATGATTTGAATAATTAAGTGACCCTACAATAAGTTGTACTTATTTGGAGTTGAGAAGTAAAAAGATGCGAGAGTTTCTTTCAAGCACTTGATTAGACAAAATAATATACTGATCCCAAATTACAAAATTTTCTGCACACACAATTATGCAACTGTATGCAATTATTAATGAGTGATAGCAATTATAAGTGTACTCTGGGGAAAAATATAATAATAATAAAAACAATGCATGATATGAATGCTTTTGAATCAATAACGATCACTTGTGTGCCTGTTTGACAATGTTTTGGAAAAATTATAAAGCGAGATCGAAATGTCTAATGCGACAATGCTTCAATTCAGTATCAAAAACCGTCAGTCTCAAAATGATAATTACAATCATGATCACCCAGCCACTCTTCTCATTTTCTTGTCGACTTTGGACAAATTGGAGATGCCAGAACATCCAGTCTGAGAGATTTATGGGTCTTTTCAGCATTAATTCCTCCTGAAGCTTTGAGTCAGAGTACACACTGGCCCCTGGCCCCTGCTCTCCTGTTGGGAATTACATACAGTGCCATTCTTTTCCAGTGTGGCAATCAGCCTAGCTTGACGGATCTGGCGGTTACCACCGGAAGGCTGTGAGGAGCAGCTTGCCACTCAACACAGTCTGTGGCAGGAACAAAATGTTTTTTCATCTCTTCACGTGTCTATTAGATCTGTCTCTGAAGTGTACTGCAGGAAGGAGAAGCATCGAAATTGATTGACTCCCTCTAAAGTTCATGAATGAACAAAAAAGAAAGCAAGTAAAATCCTGACTGAAATAGGCAAATGGCAATCTAAAATCCCTTTAGATTTAGCAGTATAAATACATATCTACATGGTGAAGGATAACTAAAAAAGCAAAATTAGAAAAATATATTATATAAAAGAGATTTCTAAATTAAATGTTATTATTTAGATTATCTGTAATCCTTAATGTATGTGCATTTGCAGTGCTTTAATAAATAATTTAATAAAAATAAACATACAAAATCTATGTGGTTTCCATCTTTAACACATTAATTTAGAATTTAAAATATTTAAAATATGAACTTATATTTTCAGAAAAATATTGGCTTAATAGTTTATTAATTTACTGATTATGATGCTTGAGTAATCATACTCATGTCACGTATGTACGGGGGTGCCAGGAACGAGAAGACGATGAACTTCTCTTGGAACACTTTAATTGTTACACAGAAACACAGATCTCTGGAGACAGGTACACACACTCCGGGAATGACGTTAATACTGGACAAAGACACTGGGAACACTGAGGACTTATAAAGGGAAGGAAATGAAGGAGCAAACAAGATAATTACAGACACAGGGCTGGGGACTAATTAACTAAAGACACAGGGCTGGGAACTGATAATTACAAATGAGGACAGGAACTGGAACTGACCAAATATGGGCACGAGAGGAGGGGAAACACAAGAAACAGAGAGAGAGAGTCTGACATTACCCCCCCCCCTTCCAATAGGCGCGTCCCGCGCCGTATGACATCGAAAGGGGAGGGGGGGGTGGGCGCTCTGGAGGCCTCAAGGGACACGGAGACAGGACAGGACAGGAGGCCTCCAGGGCGGCGCCCGTTCCGGAAGCCATGGCGGAGCGGGGAGCTCGGGCGGCCATGGCGGGTCAGGGGACTCGGGGGGCCATGGCGGATCCGAGGACTCAGGAGGCCTTGGCGGGTCAGGGGACTCGGGAGGCCATGGCGGATCGGGGAGCTTGGGTGGCCATGGTGGATCCGGGAACTCAGGAGGCCTTGGCGGGTCAGGGGACTCGGGAGGCCATGGCGGATCGGGGAGCTTGGGTGGCCATGGCGGATCCGGGAACTCAGGAGGCCATGGTGGATCCGGGAACTCAGGAGGCCTTGGCGGGTCAGGGGACTCGGGAGGCCATGGCGGATCAGGGTGCTCGGGCGGCCATGGTGGATCCGGGAACTCAGGAGGCCATGGTGGATCCGGGAACTCAGGAGGCCTTGGCAGGTCAGGGGACTCGGGAGGCCATGGCGGATCAGGGTGCTCGGGCGGCCACGGCGGAGCAGGGTGCTCGGGCGGCCACGGTGGATCCGGGGACTCAGGAAGCCTTAGCGGGTCAGGGGACTCGGGAGGCCATGGCGGAGCGGGGAGCATGGGAGGCCATGGCGGGTAGTCCCCCCCCAAAATTTTCTTGGGGAAATTCCCCAGCAGGTACTCTGGAGAGCCGGACGGAGCCGGCAGGGGCTCTGGAGAGTTGGACGGAGCCTGCAGGGGCTCTGGAGAGCTGGACGGAACCGGCAGGGGCTCTGGAGAGCTGGACGGAGCCGGCCGGGGCTCTGGAGAGCTGGACGGGGCCAGCAGGGGCTCAGGAGAGCTAGACGGGGCCAGCAGGGGCTCTGGAGAGCTGGACGGAGCCAGCAGGGGCTCTGGAGAGCTGGACGGAACCAGCAGGGGCTCTGGAGAGCTGGACGGAGCCAGCAGGGGCTCTGGAGAGCTGGACGGGACCAGCAGGGGCTCTGGAGTGCTGGACGGGACCAGCAGGGGCTCTGGAGAGCTGGACGGAGCCTGCAGGGGCTCTGGAGAGCTGGACGGAGCCAGCAGGGGCTCTGGAGAGCTGGACGGAGCCAGCAGGGGCTCTGGAGAGCTGGACGGAGCCAGCAGGGGCTCTGGAGAGCTGGACGGAGCCAGCAGGGGCTCTGGAGAGCTGGATGGGACCAGCAGGGGCTCTGGAGAGCTGGATGGGACCAGCAGGGGCTCTGGAGAGCTGGATGGGACCAGCAGGGGTTCCCGGAACGGAGCGGAATCCGTGGGGTCCAGGAACAGAGCGGAATGCGTGGGCTCCCGGGCCGGAGCGGAGTGCGTGGGCTCCCGGGCCGGAGCGGAGTGCGTGGGCTCCCGGGCCGGAGCGGAGTGCGTGGGCTCCCGGGCCGGAGCGGAGTGCGTGGGCTCCCGGGCCGGAGCGGAGTGCTTGGGCTCCCGGGCCGGAGCGGAGTGCGTGGGCTCCCGGGCCGGAGCGGAACCTGTGTGGCTCACGGGCCTGGGTGCCGCTGACTCCGTGGCGCTCGGGTGCCGCTGACTCTCGTTGGCGCTCGGGTGCCGCTGACTCTCGTTGGCGCTCGGGTGCCGCTGACTCTCGTTGGCGGCTCGGGTGCCGCTGACTCTCGTTTGGCGCTCGGGTGCCGCTGACTCTCGTTGGCGCTCGGGTGCGCTGACTCTCGTTGGCGCTCGGGTTGCCGCTGACTCTCGTTGGCGCTCGGGTGCCGCTGACTCTCGTTGGCGCTCGGGTGCCGCTGACTCTCGTTGGCGCTCGGGTGCCGCTGACCTCTCGTTGGCGCTCGGGTGCCGCTGACTCTCGTTGCGCTCGGGTGCCGCTGACTCTCGTTGGCGGCTCGGGTGCCGCTGACTCTCGTTGGCGCTCTAGTGCTCGACGGAATCTCTACGGGGGCGCTCTGAAGAGCTGGACGGAACCACGGAGGCATCGATGAGCGGACGTAACAGCGGAGGCATCGGTGAGCACTTACGAGGAGCCGGCACTGGAGGGCGCTGGCGAGGTAGCAGGCACTGGAGGGCACTGGCGAGGGTTCAGGCACTGGAGGGCACTGGCGAGGTGCAGGCACTGGGGGCACTGGCGAGGTGCAGGCACTGGAGGCACTGGCGAGGTGCAGGCACTGGAGGGCACTGGGCGAGGTGCAGGCACTGGAGGGCACTGGCGAGGTGCAGGCACTGGAGGGCACTGGCGAGGTGCAGGGCACTGGAGGGCAGTGCGCAGTCTCGGAGCAGGCACTGGAGGGCGCAGTCTCGGAGCAGGCACTGGAGGGCGCAGTCTCGGAGCAGGCACTGGAGGGCGCAGTCTCGGAGCAGGCACTGGAGGGCGCAGTCTCGGAGCAGGCACTGGAGGGCGCAGTCTCGGAGCAGGCACTGGAGGGCGCAGTCTCGGAGCAGGCACTGGAGGGCGCAGTCTCGGAGCAGGCACTGGAGGGCGCAGTCTCGGAGCAGGCACTGGAGGGCGCAGTCTCGGAGCAGGCACTGGAGGGCGCAGTCTCGGAGCAGGCACTGGAGGGCGCTGGCGAGGTGCAGGCACTGGAGGGCGCTCGGGAAGCGCTGAACTGGAAGGTGAGCTGGGTGGGACCAGCGGAGACACCAGTGGGCTGGATGGGACCAGCGGAGACGAAGATAAGCTGGTTCCGACTCGGGACCGGAAACTTCCCAGACACCGGAAAATACCCTCTCTCCAACACAATCCCGTGGTGTCTGGGAGATCCATGGGATGATGGTAAGAGGCCCCGAGCCGAAACAGGTGGAGGATGGCCGCGTTGTGCATCTCCGTCCCCGCCGCGAGCCCGCAGAATTCCCAGGCGAACTCCACGAATGGGCGGTCTCGCCGGCTAAGGGCAAGGACGCTGGCGGCGAGCTCCATCGCCTCGGAGGAAGAGGATGAGTTGGTATGGTCCAGTATTCTGTCACGTATGTACGGGGGTGCCAGGAACGAGGAGACGATGAACTTCTCTTGGAACACTTTAATTGTTACACAGAAACACAGATCTCTGGAGACAGGTACACACACTCCGGGAATGACGTTAATACTGGACAAAGACACTGGGAAAACTGAGGACTTATAAAGGGAAGGAAATGAAGGAGCAAACAAGATAATTACAGACACAGGGCTGGGGACTAATTAACTAAAGACACAGGGCTGGGAACTGATAATTACAAATGAGGACAGGAACAGGAACTGACCAAATATGGGCACGAGAGGAGGGGAAACACAAGAAACAGAGAGAGAGAGTCTGACAACTCAATGCTACCAAACTTCAATTACTAATAAAATATAATTTTTGCCTTTTCATTCAATTTATTTATTCTTCATTACAGAATAAACATTTATTTTAGAAGCACATAATACACATAAACAAATACATTCGATACACAATAAGAAGCTAAATAAATATTGTTTAGTGCTGTCAAACGATTAATCGCGATTAATCACATCCAATTTTCGTTTACATAATGTATGTGTGTCTGCTGTGTATATTTATTATGTATATATAAATGCAAACACATTCATATATATATTTAAGAAAAATATGTTGTATTTGTATTTTAAATATATTTATGTATAATATAAATTATATAAAAATATACATGTAAATATTTTCTAAACATATACTGTATGAGTGTGTATTTATATATACATAATAAATATACACAACACACACACACACACATATATTACATAAACAAAAACTTTTATTTTGGATGCGATTAATTGTTTGACAGCACTTATATTTTTATCTCCAATCATGCACTTAACCACAACGTAATGTGCAAACCCTTTATGCAATATCAAAATAAATACACAAATCAGCTAAAAATATATCAATGCATGTGCTTGAGCAGCCATTCACTCACTAGAAATTCTCAGGTGCTCGAGCAGGTGCATTAGCAGTAAAGGTGACACTTTAAGTCAGGACATATAGGAGCTCAGCACCTCCTCTGATTTAAAAGACTGTCCAGTGGGTTTTAGAGGCAAATGGAGGTCAGGAACTGTCTCTTACGTGGACCCTCTATTAGAGCGAAACCTCTTCTCACCCTGACACTCGAGATGAGGGGAAATGGACTGCAGCAACTTGATTTGAAAGACCAGGTCAAGAAGTGAGAAGCAAATGCTTACAGTTCTGAAATATGATCTTTTTAGCTCTTCTAAAAGAAAAAAACATGCATTTGGCATACATTTATTTTAGCACTTTTATTTTAGACTACTAAACCCTGACTAGGCCGTTTTTGCCATGGGATACAAAATAAAGAAGGCAATTGCACATTTTTATGTCACAATTCCTTTTCTCTTAATTCTGAGATTCTAAAAGATTTTGACAAACTACTGTGAGATGTAAACAGAGTTGCACAATAAAAAGTTACCTTTTTAATTTTTAATTCTGTGGCAAAAAAACTGAATTGTGATTTGAGAAAAAAGCCAGAACTGCAAGATGTAAAATCAGATTTCTAAATAATAACTCAGAACTAACAGATATAAACTGAAAACTGTAAGATGAAAATGTTGCAATAACCTTTTTTTAAATAAAAAACAACAAATTGCCAGATGTTAAAAAGGTGCCGAATTACAAAATATGTACTCTGAATTCTTAGATTTAAAATCAGAATTGCGATATAGACAGTTGCAAATACCTTTTTATTTTTAATTCTGTGGCAGAAAAATTTAGATTTTAAGATGTAAAGTCAAAGTTCTGAGGGGAAAAAAAGTCAGAATTGTAAAATATAAACTCAGACTTTCAAGATGTTAACTGAGATTTGTGAGAGAATAATGTTGAAACCTTTTTTATATTAAAAAAACTAATTGCATTATGTTAAGAAAGGGTCAGAATTGCAAAATATAAATCTGAATTGTTAGATTTAAACTCAGAATTGCGATATAAAAATTGCAATTACCTTTTTTATTATGTGGCAGGAAAAAAATATTTAAAAATGTAAAGTCAGAGTTCTGGGGGGAGGAGGGATAAGACAAATATTGCAAAATATAAACTCAGAATTGTAAGATGTAAACTCAGAATGTAAACTCAGAATTGCAACATAAAAGGTCATGATTATTAATATTTAAATTCCATTTCAAATATTGTAATATGTAAACTCAGAATCCAAAGGGGGAAAAAGTCAGAATTGCAAGATATAAATTCAGTATTGTGAGATAAAATATTACAATTACCTTTTTTATTTTATTTATTTACTTATTTATTTATCCCTTTGTGGAAACAGGTATCCATAATGAACAGCATCACCTAAATCTTGAACTCTGCTTTCCATGCAGTTTTTCATCCTGTTCTCACAGAGTTCATAATGTGCAACAGGCCATAAAGCACAAACTCTCTCAGGGCTGGTCACGTGTGTGGTTTGACCTCCCAGCAGAGTGACAGTGGCCTGCTCTTTGGCTGACCTCACAACGGCGCATTACAAGAGGACACTGTGAACTACTCCTCGCCAGAGACAGCAGGTCAACTTATATATCTTCACCCCTCTGTCAATAATGCAGGTGCATTAGCGCAGTCAGGGAGGGTGGAATTTTTATGCAGCATGCATTATGATTTCATTTTAGACTGTGAAAAGGCAAGATACGGAGAGGAGAAAATGAACCAACCTGGGATGTTCTGATGAGGCATGCATTTAACTCGGGACACAGCTGATAGTGACAAGGAATCAATAGATTTCACATTTCTTTCGGCTCCGCATTTTGCAACACTATTATAAAATAATTAACCCGATTGGAGGTAAGGACAAAAAGGACATCTAAATTCTGCAGTGCGACCTCGGAGGAAAAAGTATTTCTACCTCTGATTCAACACTGCTTGATTATGTGACTCAAGGACCAACAAACCTGCATTGAATGTGAAGAGAATTGAGATATGCTCAAAGGATTGTTGAATTCTAGCTATCAAGTTGTAATGTTAGCAGTGTTCCTCAAGGAGCAATGAAAAAAAACAATTTCTCAACGGCCATGGACAGAAAGTGAAAGTGAAGTGACATGTGGCGACTAGTACTCAGAATTTGTGCTATGCATTTAACCCATACATTTGTGCACTGTATTTAAGCTCTCCTGTGAGGTCACTAAATCTCCTTTTTGTAGTCTGCCCTCAATAATTTTTTCATATTTTCTGCAAAAGAAACAACCTGAAAATACAATCAACACACAGTTATAGGAGATGTGGGCCTATCTTCATTCATTCTTTATTCTCGTTCATTTTTATTTATAGACCAAAATAGATTTGTATGAAATCTATGAACACCTCCTATGAACAATCTTGACAAAATGTTCCGTTGAAAGTACTATACCTAAGAAATTAGGAAGCAAAATGGGTTGGTCAAAATGGCCAAAAATGGAACCATAGACTGGCAGGTAGAGCAGGAGCTCTGACAAGGACCGAGTTTGAAGATTTCTGTCTTTTTCTGATCTCTCCTTTCACCATGCCATTTCTTTCTTATAAAACAGGGTTGGGGAAATTTCAGAATGTAAGGAATTGGCTCGCTTTCATTTCATGAGCTGGAATTTTAATTGAAGTGGCTCAAATACAACCCACTGTTTGTTTGGACAAATTCAATTCAAATTCCATAATATATTCCTAAATTTGAGTTTCCCTGAATTTGAATTGAAGTAGCGAAGAGAAAACAGATTTGTAATTTGTCAGAAATTACAATATAAAACAAATACTAAATAGTGTTTGAGAAAAAAAATATATAAACTGATATTTCCTATTGACGCACTACAGCAAAAGATAGAAATAACTGACTTAAAACCATTTTTAGCTGTTGAAAATACTAGTGATCTAATCATTCTGGCCACCACTGTATATGTATAAATATAATGTATAAAAATATAAGTTCAATTCAAATGTAGAAACTAAAGTGGAATTTAAAATGCATTCTCAATCAGATTCTGAATCCTGCTACAAATGCAAAACTTCCATTAAGAAATATATTTATACATTTGTGGGATTCTGCAAGGTTGCTAATACTTTTGAACAAATGTAGAGAGGCAATATGAAAGTTGAAACACTAGCAAGAATGATCTAAATCACAACATAAACATTTTAAGCAAAAATTAATCTTGGACAAACAACTAATTTAATGAGGCCTGTTTCTTCAAAGACCCAAACAGTGGCACTTAAACAACTGCATGCATAAACGCGTGAATGAAGTTAATTAACGACCGCGTTCATTATGCAAATAAATCAAGCTAACAAGAAAACTTCTCCAACCACTAATAAGGCTAAGAATGGGAATTTACGGTAGTGTCAGGCTTACCAGGGCCAATCATGAGAAAGCCACAAGCTGCCTAGATAACTAGCCTCCAGACACACTGTGAATATGCCACAGGGAGCCTGAGCCCTCAGCCTAGTTACACAGCCTATATGCCTATGAGAGGGCGGTTGTGTACCATACAGGTATGACAAATAGCAACCTAACAAGGTCCATAAAGACACATATTCACACACTTCGACATAGGGTATATACCCTCAGAGATGTGGGGAAGAAAATGCAGAGAAAGGATGCAGAAGGAAAGCAAGCAACAACAAAAACAACAACAATAATGACATTGGACTCTCAAGAGATGCGGTTAACAACAGGCACCTCCACCCAGCGCTCTGTCAAACTCCTAACAGAATGATCCACGCTGACAAGCCATCACTTGCAACTGAACGAACAACAGGCCGCTGTGATTTCCATAAAACACTCCGCAATGCCAGCGACTGTTGTCCTCATTATCTCACAGTAAATAAAACCTTTGTGTCCACCACAGATTAATGATTTGTGCATTTCATAATAAACTGGTTCTCTTTGACAGTGATGAATGTTGTGGCATGTGCAGGGGTCCAGACACTCTCTGTTACACCTTGGTAATTTGTTCTCCTTGTCACACACTTTGACTGGAGCAGAAATCAATGAATGACGCAATGCTTTCCTAAATCATGTCCTCATATTGGAGACAGCGGATATCAGGAGGAAACTGTCATTTTCTCCCACTGTGATCTCCTCCTTCTTCCCAATATCACCTCAATTACTTTCGCCTTCCCTTTCAGATTCCTTTGGTGACACAAGTCTTGAAAAGCTTTTTGAAACCAACTCGTTTCAAGTTGAGTCTGTGTTAAATGACAGCTGTCGTTTAAGGGCACGTATGTCTCAATGTCACATTTATCCCAGCACTTTAAGAGCAAGAGCTGTATAGGAAAAATAATGTTGTGCATAGTGGCACCTGGCATTACTTTCAGATGTGTTCCTATCCAGTCAAGTTTAAGTCGCCACAATATTTACGTGTTCGGATCAGATTCGCCAAGCTTTGGCATTTCCTGTCTGCGCCTCAGACGGAAACTACCACTTGTGCATAAATACTTGAATAACAGAAGCAGAAAAGTGATTTTATTTACAAAATAAAACATTCTTGATTTTTATGGATAGCTTATGTCAAGGCCTAGATCTTTCTGATAATGGTAGACCTAAGTAAAAAGTACTACTAAAGGTTTAACAACACACCATTGAAGACATTTTGAAATTGTAATGTTTGCCACTCTGCAGTGCTTAATAATACAATCATGATACCTAAACAAAAGATTTAAACACTGTTTTCAACGTTGAAGTAGCAGAACTTGGTTATACATGTTAAGAGAAATGCTCATAAAAACACCAGGGGCCAGTTGCATAAACGTAGCCACTAAGATTGTGTCTTAAGAACTATTTTGACTAACTAACAGTTAACCAAGTGGAAATCAGTTTTAGTTTTCAGATTTAAATAAGGCAAGGCAAGGCAAAGCAAGTTTATTTATATAGCACATTTCATACACAGTTGTAATTCAAAGTGCTTTACATAAAAGGAAGTGAAATAGTCATTCAAAAAATATTAATCACAGCAATAAAAACAAGGAATTAAAATGAATAATAATAAAAACAAGGAATTTAAAAACAAACATTCAAACTCTTCTGCACCAACTGAAAAAAACATCAAAAACACCTAATTATTCCACCACTTCACCCCCTATTTTGACCATCATAAAACAAACAAATATATATATAAATGTGTGTGTGTGTGTGTGTGTGTGTGTGTGTGTGTGTGTGTGTGTGTGTGTGTGTGTGTGTGTGTGTGTGTGTTTGTGTGTGTGTGTATCAGTCCTCTGTCGTATATGTCATATATTCCCACCTCTTGTGTCCTTATTTGCTTTGTTTCCTGTTCTTGTTAAGCGTGATTATGACATTCTTGTCCAGCTCTGTTTGTCTCATAATCTATAATTATCCTGTGTATTTATAGACCTGTCTGTTCAGTTTAA
The DNA here is from genome assembly GCA_003573665.1 of Oxygymnocypris stewartii. Taxonomy (NCBI): domain Eukaryota; kingdom Metazoa; phylum Chordata; class Actinopteri; order Cypriniformes; family Cyprinidae; genus Oxygymnocypris; species Oxygymnocypris stewartii. The sequence continues at coordinate 8,492 of QVTF01006580.1, read as the reverse complement.
TTTTGTCTGGTCTACTCATTACTCCCTGGTGCTCCTGTCTGTGTCAGCCTTGCCGTGCTCTGCCCTGCCTTGTTTGGAGTCATTAAAAACTGTCATTTTTAGTCATATCCTCATCTCCGTATTCCTTGATCCTCCCTCGTGTTTGCACCGAGACTATATATATATATATATATATATATACGTGTGTGTGAGTGTGTGTGTGTATAAAAACAATTTTCCTTTCTATGTAACTGATATCACAAAGTTATGAAGTCATCTTGAAGAAAAAAAAATAATTTAAGAGTAGGCTAGTCTAAGCAGTTTATGTAACTAGCACTAGATTAGGTTTGGAATAACCTCCTATGGGTTCCATAAATAAAAATTGCATTGGTAAATAATAATCTTTAACGGACAACAAAGGATCATATTAGCATAAGGGAATCACTAGAGCCAAAATTGAGCTATTCATTAAATGCATAGGGCCTAAAGCTTAAACTTACAGTATTTGTGAGATAAATATGATTGCCACAGAAAATAATACACTCATCCCTTGGTTGTTGCAGTAGCAAAGGCATTTGCAAGGGGTTAAGTTAAGCTATGCATAAACATTCAAATTAATGTCACAAATATACCATAGCCACTTTACTTAATTACCATACATGTTAACATGATATGATAGAAACACTTACTTACTTTGTTTGTGTTACATTTTATCCACTATTTCAACTTGTTTTCAAAAAGTAACGCTACTGAATGCTGTAAAGGATAATGTTAGCACTTTACATGTATTTGCATTTAGCTGAGCAGGTATTTTTGCCCTGCTGCTATTTTGAATCATCAGAATAAAATAAACCACTCTCTTCCCTGCTGTCTCCATATGTCCCAAAAAAAAACAGCCCACAGCAGTCTAAAATTCAGCTGTCTGCTGTCACCTGACAACACAGGTTCAACGCATACAGTAGCTAGAATTTCATCCCCATAAAACAACGATTGCACTAAACTAAAAAACAAATAAATAAATAAGGACAGCTTGACATCATTATGCACGTTTTGCTCTAGTATTAATATTTTTCAGTGAAAATCAATTTCATCCTATGCCCCTCACACACAAATGGCAGTTTTACTGTTTATTATCAATCTGACAAGGTTTAAAATAAACGGTACACTGTGAAGCATAAGTTTTAGCCTTATTGTTTTTGTTTTATTGTTTTTTAATGAGTATAAAATGTATTTAATCATGCATGCATACAGAATTGAGCAGTATTCTTTTGCAATATAGTCTATTTTCCCCAAAGTTAGTCAACCCCTAAGCCAAATGTTTCTATTGTAAGAATCTTTCATTTAGAGTTAATATATTATTTTTTTCTGTCACAATCATGTGCTTTGGGAAAGTCATTAAATGAATAATTATAGAGGAGCCCTGCTGAGTTAGTATCATGGGACAATGTGTGCACTCTAGTGTTGATACCAAATGAATATCACTTATTTGCAAGCAAGAACAAAACCCTTGAGGCAAATCAATAAATAACGGGAAGATTTCATTAACTAAAGAGCTCTCATAGTGATTTTTCGTAGGAACAAAAAATGAACCTTAAGGACAGGAAGGTCAAAACATGAGTGTTTGGCTCCGACATAAGTTTGTGCAGTCTATTGCCCACTCTGGGGTGTTTCTTTCATCTAACATAGGTTTTGATATTCTTTAAAGGAAAGGTGTATCCTAAAATGTATTTTACATCACTAACAACAGTGCATCTGATGTCTATATGAAAGAGTGCTTATGTATCTCATGGCTACATAAAACTTTAAGTTGTTGCTTTGATCATATGCTGCTTTGAATCTTGAATACAGATTAATGCTGCCTTCATGTGATGTTGGAATAATTGTAAATATGAATTTCCTAGTCGGAAATGGGACATGTTATAGTAACTTTATTGTTCAGCCTTGGTTGAAAATTGGTCTTAGGTCTCGCTTACATACAACAATGACAGTACGATTCCCTTATCAATACAAGTCACATAACACATCAAATAAAAAAATACTTAATACCTTCACCCCTCCTAAAAACACTGTAATCCTACTCTTTATTCAAAAGACTTATTGCGTATGGTGCAAAGGTTAGCTTATATATTGATTTAGATGCCTTCAGTGTCCTATAACGGCATCCAGATGGTAACAATTCCAAGGCATAGTTCAGAGGGTGCGTTGTATCTTCACTTATAAATCAAATCAAATCAAATCACTTTTATTGTCACATCACCACAGCACAAGTGCCTTGGTGAGTGAAATTCTTATGAGCGTGCTCCAGACAGTGCAGAAAAACAACAGACAATTTACATATGGACAGACAGTGCAAAAAAAACAACAATTTACATATGGACAGACAGTGCAAAAAAACTGCACTGGAGCATTTACAGTGCTCCAGACAGTGCAAAAAAAAAACAACAGCAATTTACATATGGACAGACAGTGCAAAAAAAACAACAGACAATTTACAAATGGACAGACAGTGCAAAAAAAAGCTACAGCAATTTACATATGGACAGTACATATTTACAGACTGTACAGAAGACAATGTGCAAAATACACATACATATACTCAGTACACTTAGTGTACTATAAAGACATACTCAATTATCAACGACACATTATACACCGTATGGGCACATCTACATTATGTACAGTATCTATACATAATGTAGTCTATACATAGTAATAATGTGAGGTGCAACAGATTATAAATTAACAGCAGATTGGTTGAGCAGCAGATAGATGTGCAAAGGTGCAACAGATTATTCATATGCAGTGTCGTGGATGTGCATTGTATGGTGTCCAGTGATAGCAGATAGGTTGTGTTAGTGCAGTGTGTGCGTGTAGTCCAGTTGAACTGTGTTAAAGTGCAGTGCATGGCATGTTGTGTGAGTGGGAGTGTGATGTAGGTGAGTTATTTCTGACTGTTCATTAGCCTGATAGCCTGAGGGAAAAAGCTGTCCCTCAGTCGGCTAGTGCGGGATCGGATGCTGCGGAAACGTCGCCCTGAGGGCAACAGAGAGAGCAGTCTGTGGGACGGATGCACTTATAAGTGCATAAAGTTTTCATCCTAAATGCCATATCATACAGCTGATCAATCGATTTTTGCTTAACCTCTATTATTTTGCTTGCCATCCTTATAATACTGTTTAATTTTACTTTATTTACAGATGTTATTCACCCAAACCAAGCCGTTATATTATACCCTAAAACACTTTCAATTAAACTAATATAAACTCTCTCAATATCAAACTAATGTACATTTTCTCAATTTCTATAGCAAATACAACCTCTGATTTGCTTTCTTGCAGATAAAATCCACATTGCCAGAAAAATGTAGTTGCAATCAATTATAGTTCCCAAATACTTAAAAACCTTCACAATTTCCACTGGTTGATCACATAACGTCATTTCTGTTAAGGATTCTGGGTGATTTAAAATCAATTATTTTGTCTCTCCAGCATTTATAAGTAGAGCACTTGCTTTACACCATATTTCAAAATTTCAAAACATGCTCTTCATAATCATAATCAACACAATCCTTCAACAAGAGGGTGCAACGAGTGCCATATCGTTTGCATATTTATACAATTTATCATTTATACTCTGCATTTGAATCTCATTTGTATAGAGAAAAAATAATAGGGGTGACAAAACATATCCTTGAGGTGCTCTTGTATTTGAAAACATAATATGTGACCCTGGACCACAAAACCTGCCATAAGGGTAAATTTTTCTAAATTGAAATTTATATATCCACTGAAAGCTGAATAAATAAGCTTTCCATTAATGTATGGTTTATTATAGGACAATATTTGGCTGAGATACAACAATTTTAAAATCTGGAATCTGAGGGTGCTAAAACAAATCGAAATATTGAGCTAATCGCCTTTAAAGTTGTCCAAATTAAGTTCTTAGCAATGCATATTGCTAATCAAAAATTAAGTTTTGATATATTTATGGTAGTAAATTTACAAAATATCTTCATAGAACATGATGTTTACTTAATATCCTAATGATTTTTGGCATAAAAGAAAGATTTATAATTTTGACCCATACAGTGTATTTTTGGCTAGTGCTACAAATATACCCCAGCGACTTAAGACTGGTTTTGTAGTCCAGGGTCACATATCTGATTTAACCCCTCCTGACACAAACTTGTTGTGGTCTATCTGTTAATAATTTTTAACCCAGAGAATTATTACTCCGTTCACTCCTAAAACGAAAAGACTTCAGTCTATAAAACCTTAAGATATGCAAGACTTCATGACTGTATATGTATAAAAGCAGTCATTTGATGCATAATGTAATTTACTCAGCATGTATTTGAAGTCTAAATTGTCTACAAGAATACCCCAAGAGTGCAGTGCAGGTATACAATAGTGTTATTAATATGGTTGTCAGCAAATTAAACATTATATTTTATTCGAAATCTATTGTATATTGTTTTGATCTCTTCAATATAGGCTTTAATAAGATTTCCCCCCAAAAAATAGTTAAGAATGAACCTAGCGTCCTCCGTGGTTCTTATTCTTTCTAAAGCACTTGAACAAGACTAACTCGTAATTATGGCTTCCAAAGGCAACATAAAACAAAACTGTTGAAATCTTAAAACAAGAAACCTCTCCCTGATCTTTGTCTAACTATAGCAGAGTGAGCTTTATGCTTATTATAAAATAATCTTTAAGAGAGGAAAACTCCAAATCATGAGGAAGCACTTCATTACTTGCTCCTACTTTTGGTCTTTCTAAATTTATCTGTTTTTCTAGGACCATCAGTCACTTCACCCTAAGAATAATTCCTGCCACAATTACTGTAAAAATGGACCTTGGAAGTCATGTTCAACCATAAGTATTAGGGTGTATCATCAAAATCTGAATCTTGTATAAACATTTCTTTAATCCCTGTTCATCTCCAGAAAATCAAAGCACTTGCCCTGTGAGCCTTCCAAGTGAATTAGCATAATGAGCCACCAACGGTAGAGCTACCTGGATTACCTTATCAATTTGCAACCCTGGCTCCAACTGTGAGTCAATTTGAGAAAGCACCCAATTAACTTATATTAAAAAGTCAACATAATTATGTTGATGAGAAGTCCCTTTCATATTGAGGGAAGAGATATTTGAACCAGACAGGAAGTTTTTTCTCTGAATACTTATGAACTGATTACACATAATAGGAGAATGCTTCCAATAATCTGTCATATTCAAGGCTTCCTCTTTTGTATTTCCTTACGATATATGTAGTTTTTTCATCCATTTATTTTATTTTCTTTCATTTTATTATCATAAACAATTTCATTGTCCAATGAGATTGTGACCAAGTCTCCGGCCTTTGGAGAGATTGAACCCAGCCTCGCTCACAAAAACAAGAATGTGGGTTGTTTCATGTCCGTCTAACTCCATTATTCTTTACTTTACTTTACTTTTTAGTCATTTAGCAGATGCTTTTATCCAAAGCGACTTACAAATAAGAAAAAGTAACTAAAACTATAAGTTAAAACTCCATAAATACTATACATACACATTTAAGAAATTAAATAAAATGACAAATGCATACAATACAATTTCTAAAACTAAAAATTTAAATGAAAACAAAAATAAAAATAAAAACAATTCAAAATATTAAAACAACAAAAGTTGAGTTTAAAAATTATTCTAACATGACACTAAGCCAAACACCCATATATATATATATGTTATTTCATTTCCATGTAGTATATTGAAGTAACGTTACTAAAATAACTCTAATTTATTAAAACTAAAACTAAAGAAAATACCTATAAAGGCATAATCAATTCATACATAATTTATCTAAAATTAAAATAGATAACAAATCAAACGGCAGTAGTTTATCAGTAATCCTAAAAAAAAGAACACTGTCAAACACACATGCTAACAAACAACAACTTACTTACACATAGTAAGAATTGGTTATAAAAACTAAAACAGAAGTGAAACAGGCAGTAAGAAAGAAGATAAATAAAAAGCGATACTTATATCCTTTGGCAGTGTCTCTGCCCAGTGGATTCGAGCAGTAGAGTCGATGGTCTTTACACTCTTCAGTCTTCTCACGAGGAGATCTTCACGTAAAGGCTGCCGTGGTAAAATACGCTTCTCTACGAAGAAACACGGAAACAAAATAAAGTACATTTTTAGTCTAGAGTTCAGTAAAAGTTTTCTCTTCTTATGGGTTTCTAAAACTTCAAGTAATACAGGCATCTTAGAAGTACAGTAAAACTCACTAAGTGCACACCAATAGTTTACCTGGACATACTGGTACCGCAGCTCCTTCACTCTTTCACTATTCCTCTCAAATGGCACCTTGTAGAGTTGTTTCATAGTCATTTGATGTCTTTTCAAAACTCTGTCTATGGTGGAAATGCTGACAGAATTTATATTTGCGAAGACATTATTGTCATTTATGATTGCACTTTGGATCTCTCTTAGCCTGATGGAATTGTTGGCTATGACCATGTTGCAAATGTCTTGTTCTTGCTGATGGTTAAATACTGCTGCTCTGCCACCAGCACGAGGTTGTTGTGCAGTTCTATAGAATGTACAAATAGACTTGCACTTACCTTTACAATATTGTTGTTTATAAAAATGCTTTGCATACTGTAAAACAAAAACATTTATACATATTTACCTGTTTTCCCTACGAAAGGTTTGCACAATTGATGACACTGTGGACCTGTTTGCATTAGGCTGTACTCTTCGATCAGCCTCTTCCATTGTAAAACCACAATTTATGACATGATCCACAAGTGTGGATCTCTTCTATTTCAGACTCTGACTCTTCTATTTCCACCACTTCCTCTATTATGTCTTCCTCTAACACTACCACCACGTATTACACGTCTTCCAATTGCTCTTCCACGAGCATGTTGCAGCAGTTCAGGGTTGTGGAAGTCCTCCATTCTCAAAAAGGTAGTGATTGTGCTCTGAGCAATCTACATATAAATGCTCCCAAACTTGATTGGTTAAATGGTTGAATGGTTTATTCAAATTGTATTGCAATAAGAGGTCATTACAAACAATGTCAATGTCCGCAGGGCCATGCAGAGACCTTTTGAGGGGCAGGTGCTCAAAGTATAAAAGGGGCACATGGAACACGGCTTTTATTAGGGCTGTGCTCCTTGCTGATATGTGTATCGAAATGGATGTTTCTGTATTGATACAGCAGCAAATAGCATGGCACAGGTTTGAAAAAGAATCACAGAACAGAAAAGACCATTTTAAGTTTAAATGTTAAATAATTTTTTTGTCTTGTTGTTGTTATTGAGTTTACAGGGTATGGTGGTTTTGCTGTTGTAAACACTACTATTGTTATTGTAGAAATAAATATGTCTTATTTCAAATAGAATTCTATTCTAATCCTGTTCTGAATTTATTCATTTTTTGAATGATAATGATTATAAAAACAGGACTGATAAGTATAATTCAGAGGATGAGAAAATCAATATAAGCCTGTTTTACCAGTGTTGTGATGATTATTTTTAAGGAACTCTACGTTTTTAAAAATAAATCTTTAATAATAATAGTTAAAAGTATGAATAGTTTTTAGTCAGATAACATAACAAAGACAAGACACCTCGACGCGCTTTAAAACACACAGCTGGACAAACACTTACAGTAAACACACACAGGAGCAGGCGCATCATAAATGAAATCTTGGTGTTTTACACTACACTGTTTTTTCTGTTTAAGTGATTCAATTCTTTGCTGTTGTCCTTCTGTTAGAGTGTTTTAAATGTTTACATTTGTATTTCTCTTGGAGTGCTTTAATAATTATTTAAATTAATGCCTCTTTTGAAGTGTTTTAATTCAATACGCATTAGGTGTTTATGAGTTCACAGTCAGTAGCACAATCCAATATGTCTATTTTTTATACATTTATTATTTTAAATTCTGTAGATTTTTTATTGCAAACGATTATTTGCACAGTGTCCTACAGTAGGAAATAGTATTTATAAGCTCAGACTAGATACAAATGTGTGTCCCACTTTACCAGATGCAGTGTCACAATTTACCAGAAGACAAAATGGGTGCTTAACATTTTAGAATATCTGTAAGCCTATGTTTAATACAACAGACAATATTCTTAAAACAACAACAAACATATGAGATACAAGAAACCTTAAGGATTTGTTTAAAGCATAAATAGTGTTGGTAGAATAGATTCATGCATTGTATTTCATACACAATTTACCAAAATGTGTCGCACTTTTGCAGACTTGTTATTATAAATTGTTTTAAATTGTAATTAAATTTCACAATATTACCGTTTTTACTGTATTTTCATCAAATAAATGCAGCCTTAGTGAGCTTAAGAGACTTTTAAAAACATCTCAGACAGAGAGAGAGAGATGAGAGAGAGCGAGAGAGGAGAGAGACGAGAGAGAGAGGAGAGAGAGGAGAGAGGGAGAGGAGAGAGAGAGAGAGAGAGGGGAGGAGAGAGAGAGGGGAGAGGAGAGAGAGAGGAGG
>QVTF01006576.1:0-27199 GCA_003573665.1 Oxygymnocypris stewartii | reverse complement strand
ACATTTTTAGTCTTATATTTCATAGATTTTATTTGGTAAATGCTTATATTTCTTTGCCCGAGCTTTATAAATATCCTTTTTCAAATGTTTTATATCCTCTCTGTTATGCAAAAAGTTATTTAAAAAACTTTCTACATTTTATGATGTCCAAAATGCACCAAATGTCAGGAATAGCCCATAAATCTTTTTTTTTTGTTTTTCAATTCATAATTTCACATGGTAATGTCAATGATTTATGGAGCGCTGAACTACAACTGACCTGACCTTTTCTTTTCTTTTCTTTTCATAAAGCTGGGTATCTTAATCCATGCACAGGCCATGCATAAAACACAAAGTGTTTGGAAGTTTTCCACCCATGCAGGAAGAAACACGTTTGCCATGACGTTTCAGCAAGCAGCTGTTTAACAAAGCCATTTATTATTTTTCCATTCTTAAAATGCCCATATTACACATGATAATGTTATGGTAAGCACATGGGCAAAAGAACACCTAAACAAATGTTCCTCTTTATGAATAATGACACAGAGCTTGTAAAGGTGTACTGTAATCTAGCGGGAATAGCTAAGTGACTTTGTCCCCGTGGTTCCTAACACGCAGAGCTGTTTCCCGGGTAGTTCATTCACAGCTACTGCAAAGATGATGAGCTCACAGTATGGGCTAAACAGCACTCTCACTTCAGCTGCCATCCTTGAATTACATCATAAATCACTCATAAGTGGGGAACCAAAACGTTTCTGTGTTTCAAGCATAAAACGCCGGTTGTTAGTTGATGGGAGTAATGACGCTCAAATGGAGTTTTTCCACCTTGCAGAAAAGGTCATTTTATGGGCAAAATAGAGATTTCGAGCACAGTCTACATTTCCGGACACTGAACAGATGAGCAGTACTGCGTAAGGAGCTTGAAGTGGAAAAAACTGAGAAGTTCAGTGGTCTGTTGAGGAAAGCTCATCATAAACTGGTCAGTTCTCCCACACTCTCAAGACCCAGAGAGCCAAAGACTGCTCGAGAGTTTAAGAGGCTTACCTCCTCATCAAACACACCCATAATCTAGATGCATGAGTCATACACTTCAGACCAAGCATACAAATGTATGATTTACATCCCCTGTTTGTCAGTTTGAATTTAAGGACAAAGCGATTAGAACTACTAAAGCACAACCCATAACAGAAGTGGCAATTATGAAGGAAAACTAATTAGCAGATGTGTGCAGCTAAACAGGATTGAGAATATATAAGACTCACTCACCTTCTAGCAAATGCACAGTTCAGATACAATTACTGATGGGTGAGTCTGCTGTTAATCTGTGGGCTTGAAGGATTAATGATGATTAAGGGTTTACACATTCACCCCCCATTTTTAACCCAACTCTTAGTCCCAACAAATATAAATCACTGATCTGCTGTAAGTTAATCAATAAGTGCTTACTGTAAAAGGCATTTGCATTTTACATAAGTCAGTGCATCGTATGCAATGTGGAAGGTTGGTGGTGACATTATTCATGACATTATCCATTTTGCACACCACAGGCTGCTTTGTTTATCGTATATGGATGTTTCTTCTACTTTTGTGCCCGAGAGGCTGGTTTTTAATCAAATTAACATTACATATGAGGATCACATTAAAACTGTGCAACTTTTCAAGTTCCAGACAAAGGCATTCAATCTTAAATCTTAAAATATGAAGTAATTCTTTTTTTTTAACTATGGTAATATAAACAAATTGTGTAATAAGCAAAAACTATTTTATATTTATTGTGAGAAAATGATTTTTCAAAATATAACACCAAACACTTATTTTGTAAAACTACTGTGTTACCATTGGTGACAACCGTGTCAGTGAAGAGCATACTTGTGATGTGTGAAGATAACAAAGAATGTTTTTTGAACATAATTGCATTGTGCATTATCTCCAATGAAGTAAAATTAAGCACAAAAAGTGTAAAATTAATTAATTGTGTTTTAAGATTAATAAAACATAATAGCCTTAGCAAGACCCATAGGCAAATGTAGCCTAATACACTGAACAAAACTATAAACTAAAAACTAAAACTGTTTTTGCCCCATTTTTCATGAGCTGAACTCAAAGATCTTTTCTATGACACAAAAGGCCTATTTCTCTCAAATATTGTTCACAAATCTGTCTAAATCTGTGTTAGTGAGCACTTTTCCTTTTGCCGAGATAATCCATCCACCTCACAGGTGTGGCATATCAAGATGCTGATTAGACAGCATGATATTGCACAGGTGTGCCTTAGGCTGGCCACAATAAAAGACCACTCTGAAATATGCAGTTTTACTGTATTGGGGGGGGGGGGGGGGTCCGAAAATCAGTCAGTATCTGGTGTGACCACCATTTGCCTCACGCAGTGCAACACATCTCCTTCACATAGAGATGATCAGGTTGTTGATTGTGGCCTGTGTAATGTTGGTCCACTCCTCTTCAATGGCTGTGTGGAGTTGCTGGATATTGTCAGTAACTGGAACACGCTGTCGTATACGCCGATCCAGAGAATCCCAAACGTGCTCAATGGGAGACATGTCCGGTGAGTATGCTGGCCATGCAAGAACTGGGATGTTTTCAGCTTCCAGGAATTGTGTACAGATCCTTGCAACATGGGGCCGTGTATTATCATGCTGCAACATGAGGTGATGGTCGTGGATGAATGGCACAACAATGGGCCTCAGGATCTCGTCACGGTATCTCTGTGCATTCAAAATGCCATCAATAAAATGCACTTGTATTCGTTGTCCATAACATACACCTGCCCATACCATAACCCCACCGCCACCATGGGCCACTCAATCCACAATGTTGACATCAGAAAACCGCTCACCCACACGACGCCATACATACTGTCTGCCATCTGCCCTGTACAGTGAAAACCGGGATTCATTTGAGTTCAGCTCATGAAAAATGGGGCAAAAACAAAAGTGTTGCATTTATAATTTTGGTCAGTGCATATTTAAAATTTCCATATAAGAATGACTTTGTTATGGAACAATTGAAATGGAACAATGCCATATATGAAATTACATTATCTCACAGAAGTAAGTACACCCCTCACATTTTTATAAATATTTTATTATATCTTTTCATGTGACAACACTGTAGAAATTACACTTTGCTACAATGTAAAGTAGTGAGTGTACAGCTTGTATAGCAGTGTACACTTGCTGTCCTCTCAAAATAACTCAACACACAGACATTAATGTTTAAACCGCTGGCCACAAAAGGGAGTACACCCCTAAGTGAAAATGTCCAAATTGGGCCCAATTAGCCATTTACTCTCCCCGGTGTCATGTGACTCGTTAGTCTTACAAGGTCTCAGGTGTGAATGGGGAGCAGGTGTGTTACATTTGGTGTTATAGCTCTCACTCTCTCATACTGGTCACTGGAAGTTCAACATGGCACCTCATGGCAAATAACTCTCTGAGGATCTGAAAAAATTATTGTTGCTCTACATAAAGATGGCGTAGGCTATAAGAAGATTGCCAAGACCCTGAAAATGAGCTGCAGCATGGTAGACGAGACCATACTGCGGTTTAACATGACAGGTTCCACTCAGAACAGGCCTCGCCATGATCGAACCAAAGACGTTGAGGCGTTGAGCGCAAGGTCTCAAACATCCACCAGCTCCGTGATGTCGTCATGGAGGAGTGAAAGAGGACTCCAGTGGCAATCTATGAAGCTCTGCTGAACTCCATACCCAAGAGGGCTAAGGCAGTGCTGGAAAATAATGGTGGCCACACAAAATATTGACACTTTGGGCCCAATTTTGACATTTTCACTTAGGGGTGTAGCCAAAAATTCATCACCCAAACACCAATGACTTGTACATGTGGGTACAGTCATTTTATACACTTCAAAACTGATGCAACAGAGGTGGAAATACAATTTGTAAGTACATGCATTATGTTTCCATCTTTGTTACCACAGTTTGGAAGTGCCCTTTTCTCTTCTAAAGAAGGGGTGCCAGTACTTTTGTCCATATAATTAATATACAGGTCATTGGTGTTTGGTGATGAGTTTGTGGCTCATTTAAAGTCACACCAGAGGTGTTCAGCTGCTTTCTGCAGACCAGTCAAGTTCTTCCACACTGACTGAATCATCATTTCTCTTTGATTCTTGTCTTATACACAGAGACACTGTCATGTTAGAATAGAAAAGGGTCCAAACTGTTGCTATAAAACTAAAAGCACACAATTCACTAGAATATCATTATATGCTTAAACATTAAGATTTGTACTCATGAAATTACTAAAGTAGTCAAACCGTTCATTAGAAGGGTGTGACCAAATACAACCTGTCAATGAATGTTTTAGAAGTAATTATAGAAGTAAATATAAAAGATTACACATGTATTTAAAACATTTATCATGACAACATATATACACATACTGATTTTTTGTATAAATGTTGTTTTAATAAAGTTGCTTATATAAATAAATATATATTGTTGACACATATAGTTGCTACTACCTTTTAAGTAAGGAACTAATTTCAGCATTAATTAACTTCATATACATATGGGGGACAGAGAAGTTGGCCATTTTATTCCAAAAATATTTAAAACTCCTTTTGCATCACCATCACTTCCAATATAAAGTGTTATTATACACAATCCAATATAAAGTGTATTATACAATTTATATAAAGTTTGGGTGCGGTGAAAATGTTCTTTTTTTAACAAATTTTTCGCCTTCTGTATGTGTATCTTTTTTAGCAGACAAATGAAATGAAAGTGTGAAATTAAACAAATTAAATGAAGTGAAACCATGAAAAAGTGTGTTTTATATAAAGTTTACAAGGCTAAAAGTGCCTGGAGTTGAAGAAACACTCACATATGGAAATGTCTTTGCATTTATATATTTAGCTAATCTCTCAGTATATGTGAAATTCTCTCTATCTGTCTCCGTGTTTGTGAAGGATGACTCCAGTTATGTAGGGAAATCCCTAAATGACTTAACTTTCAGAGACGTGAAATCGCCATTGGAATGAATCTAATGATAAGTGGTGGGGAATTATCTGCAGAAAGAGGAGAAATGCATTGCTGAGAACTATATTATGCAAAGAACATGGAGTTATTTGATGTAGAGAGAGAGCGAGAGCGTCTCTATACTAATCCGTCTTGACTTGCCATGTGGATATCTGAGTTTCTTAACTACAAGGACATTTTTAACACTCTCAAATTCTGTTCTGTTTTCCTCTGTTGCTATAGAGACAACTCTTCGAAATGGCTTTATAGAAGAAAACCCTGGTGGACTCAGTGTATACCTGACAGTGAAACCAGAAAAGGTTTATGTTCTCTGAGAGATGTACAAGCGATTGTACTCTGAAAGTGTGGTCATTGACCTTGCGATGAAAGCCCACTTCTCCATGAGTCAGAGTACAAAATGACATGCGTGAAAAACAGCGCTACTCAGACACTTCAGACAGAAGCTATGACCTTACAGACCGAATATATCTTAATTAAAGGTGACGAAATAAGGACTTCTCACAGAAATGCATCCACTTAAAGGACAAGCAAAATAACCTTTATGTTGCTGGCTTACACTTTCGTTATGCACATTCCCATGAAAATAAATTATGTGGCTGGCCATCATTAGCTACACGCAATTTTGAAACACCTCTTGAGTTTGTGTAGCTGGTTAAAGTAGAACAGCCATCGCTGGAGGATCTCGGCAAACAAATTATGCAAAGTCGAAATGCCACAGGAAGCCTTAACCTACGTTTACCCCAAGGCTCTGAGCTGCACACTGCATACTGAGGGAAAAAACAAGCAAACAACCAAAATAACACAGACATTTCTAGGCACTTCTTTGTGTATGCATGCTTGCACACACTCATACACATAATGTGAGAGAGAGAGTGACTGAGAGCGTGTGAGAAAAGGGGTGTTAACCTGTACAATGGTGAACTAGAAATGAAAGTACTGCCTTGCCTCCTCGCGTTTAGCTGAAGACTAGATGGGTGGCAATACAAATCAGCACAAAAGCTCCAGATGATTTGCTTTTGACACATTAATTGCTTTTGCTATAGTATGGCCTTCTTAGTACAAGTTGTGACAGAAATAACTCCATAGAAGAAGAAAAAAAGCACTAAGCCAAGATTTGGGGTCGGTAAGATTGTTTCATGTTTTTGAAATAATTCTCTGTAACACTTCACAATAATAGCACAAAATGAACATTAATTTAATATGAACTGTGAATCACATTAATGAATCTGACTCATTTCATAGTTAAAGTTAGATCTAGATTAGTACATGTCTTAATTAATTAGTTAATCTTAAATTATTATTTAATTTAGGTATTATTATAATATGTTACTGCAGCAATGCTGCTTTTTATAGTTTTTTATGTACATCAAGGCTGCATTTATTTGGCCCAAAAAATGAAAAAAATAAATCATTGCAAGTTCAACCAACAGTTTTCTATTTTATTTTAATTTAATTTAAAATATGATGCAAAGCTGAATTTGTATCAGCCATTACCCCAGTCTATCCATCTATATATATATATATATATATATAGACACACAGTTAGGTTTGTATATATTTGGACAAAAGGCACAATTTATGTTATTTTAGCTGTTGACCAAAACATATTCAAGTTACATTTATATTATGAATATGGACTTAAAGTGCACACTCTGATCTTTAATTTTGATTTGATCTTAAATTGGAGGAAAGGTTAAGAAATTACAGCTCTTTAATATGTACCTACCCCCTTTTTCAAGGGACCATAATTAATTAGGCAATTGGCTTAAATGCCATTTCATGCACAGATGTGGGGTATTCTTTCGTTATCTCAATTAAGCATGTAAAGGGTCTCACATCATGTAGTCAAAAGATGTCTCCATCCAGGTGAAACAAATCCAAAATACAAGACAAATCCATCAGAGAGATAGCAGAAATATTAGGTGTTGCCAAATCAACATTTTGGTACAAAATGAGAAAGAAAAAAAATTCTGAGAAAAAAATTAACGAGCGGGTGAGCTCAGAAACATAAAAAGACCTGGACGTCCACAGAGGACAACAATGGTAGATGGTCAGAGGATCCTCTCCGTGGTAAAGAAAAACCCTTTCACAACATCAGATCCTCCTGTCCACCCTCTCATCACTGGATATCACTGGGATTCCACTTCGCTGGTTTGAATCCAATCTCACTGGTCGGTCTTTCAGGGTGGCCTGGGGAGGGGAGGTATCCAAAGCACATAAATTGGTCACTGGGGTTCCCCAGGGATCGGTTCTTGGACCCCTCCTCTTCTCCACATACACTACATCACTGGCTCCCATCATACAGGCACATGGCTTCTCCTACCATTTCTATGCTGATGACACACAGCTCTATCTCTCATTTCGACCAGATTATCCAACAGTAGCTGCACGGATCTCAGGCTGCCTGGCAGACATCTCGGCATGGATGAAAGAACATCACCTACAGCTCAACCTGGCAAAGACTGAGCTTCTTGTCTTCCCTGCAACTCCAACTCTACAGCATGATTTCACGATTCGGCTTGGTTCGTCAACAATTACCCCATCAGCTTCAGTCAGAAATCTTGGTGTAATCTTCGATGACCAGCTGACCTTCAAAAAGCACATTGCAAAGACTGCTCGATCTTGCAGGTTTGCACTACACAACATCAGAAAGATCAGGCCCTTTCTGACAGAGCATGCTACACAACTTCTTGTCCAGGCCCTTGTCATTTCTAGACTGGACTACTGCAATGCTCTTCTGGCTGAACTTCCATCAAACACAATCAAACCTCTACAAATGATTCAGAATGCAGCGACACGACTGGTCTTCAACGAGCCCAAAAGAGCCCATGTTACACCTCTCTTTGTCTCCTTGCACTGGCTACCAGTTGCAGCTCGCATCCAGTTCAAGACACTGATGCTTCCATATAGAACAACCACAGGCTCAGCACCCACCTACTTCCACTCACTATTACGAATTTACATCCCCTCCAGAAGCCTGAGATCTGCTAGTGAGCGACGCCTCGTGGTACCATCACAGAGAGGCTCAAAATCACTCTCCAGAACATTCTCTTTCACCGTTCCTGGCCGGTGGAATGATCTTCCCACCCCCATCCGGAATGCTGGATCCCTGTCAATTTTCAAGCAACAACTGAAAACTCATCTCTTTCAACTCTACTTGACTACATAAAAAAAAAAAAAAAATTCACTTTTTCACAATCTTCATCGTTCTCTTTCTCTTTATCTTTCTCTCCTTCCCTTGCTAGCTTGTACTTATTTGAACAATGCCTGAGACTTGGTGTTATTGGAACTTCCTCTGTATGTTTGCCTCTTCAAGATTAATCACTTTATGTACTCCCCAATTGTAAGTCGCTTTGGATAAAAGCGTCTGCTAAATGACTATATGTAAATGTAAATGTAAACATCCAGCCAAGTGAAGAACACTCTCCAGGAGGCAGATGTGTCACGGTCAAAGTCCTCAATCAATAGAAGACTTCACGAGAGCAAATTCAGAGGCTTCACCACAAGGTGCAAACGAGGCCATATTAGACTTTGCCAAAAAAACACATATAAAAAAAGCCAGACCACTTCTGGAAAGCATTCTTTGACGTTAAAATCAGCTTGTACCAGAATGACGGGGGAAAAAACGTATGGAGAAGGCTTGGAACTGCTCATGATCCAAAGCTTACTACATCATCTGTGAAACATGGTGGAGCGGTGTGATGCATGAGCATGGCTTCCAGTGGCACTGGGTTACTGGTGTTTAGTGAAGATGAGACAGAAGACAGAAGTAGCCGGATATAGGGATATACTCTCTGCCCAGATTCAGCCAAATGGAGCAAAGTTGATTGAGCGGTGCTTCATAGTAAAAATGGACGATGACCCAAAACATACAGTACAGCAAAAGCAACCCAGGAGTTTTTGAAGGTAAAAAAAGTGGAATATTCTGCAATGGCCGAGTCAATCTCCTGATCTCAACCCGATTGAGCAGAATTTCACTTGCTGAAGACAAAACTGAAGGCAGAAAGACCCACAAACAAACAACAACTGAAGTCAGCTGCAGTAAAGGCCTGGCAAAGCATCACAAAAGAGCAATCCCAGTCTCTGCTGATGTCCATGAGTCCCAGACTTAAGCCAGCCATTGCCTGCAAAGGATTCTCAACAAAATGTTAAAAATTAAAATTGTATTTATGATTATATTTATTTGTCCAATTACATTTGTGCCCCTGAAAATGTGGGGACTGTGTATAAAATGGTTGTAATTCCAAACGTTTTATGATATATTTTTGTTAAACCCCTGGAATTAAAGCT
Source organism: Oxygymnocypris stewartii (assembly GCA_003573665.1). Classification (NCBI taxonomy): domain Eukaryota; kingdom Metazoa; phylum Chordata; class Actinopteri; order Cypriniformes; family Cyprinidae; genus Oxygymnocypris; species Oxygymnocypris stewartii. The sequence continues at coordinate 17,913 of QVTF01006576.1, read as the reverse complement.
TAAAGTCTGAACTTCAATTTCATCTTGATTGTTTCATTTTAATTCTATTCTGGTGGAATACAGAGCCAAAATTATGAAAATTGTTTTAGTGTCCAAATATATATGGACATCTCTCTCTCTCTCTCTCTCTCTCTCTCTCTCTCTCTCTATATATATATATATATATATATATATATATACACGCACTCATTCACTGGCCACTTTATTAGGTACAGCTTGCTAGTACCGGTTTGGACCCCCTTTTGTCTTCAGAACTGCTTTAATTCTTCGTGGCATAGATTCAACAAGGTGTTGGAAATATTCCTCAGAGATTTTGGTCCATATTGTCATGATATCATCACACAGTTGCTGCAGATTTGTCGTCTGCACATCCATGATGAGAATCTCTCGTTCCACCACATCCCAAAGATGCTCTATTGGATTGAGATCTGGTGACTGTGGAGGCCGTTTGAGTAAAGTGAACTCATTGTGATGTTCAAGAAACCAGTCTGAGATGATTTGAGCTTTGGTGCATTATCCTGCTGGAAGTACATCAGAAGATGGGGACACTGTAGTCATAAAGGGATGGACATGGTCAGCAACAATACTCAGGTAGTTGGTACCAAGTGGCCCAAAGTGTACTAAGAAAATATCCCCAACAACATTACACCACCACCGCCACTTCAGCACATCATATCATCAGCTGCTAAATTCACATCTGCGTACGTGTTTTTAAGCCTTGCCAATTTAAACATTCAAAAGAGATTAAAGCATTCAAACACAAGCTGCGGAAAAACTCAACTGATCACTCGCGCGCCATGCAGAGAGCCGCTTGTCACAGACAGCAAGACCAAACCAAGCTCTCCTTCGTGTCCTCTTGCCCCTGAACGAACAAATACAAATCGCAGTTTAAACTCGCAAAAAGAAAGAGGTGTGAAAGAGGCCAATTCAGCACCAGTGCGCGGTGTTCTGTGCACAGAAGGCGCACGCAGAGAGACGCGTCTCAAATCGCTTGAACACAGAATTTGCCTCTTCTTGCTCGTGTATCGACAAATACATACAAAATCATGTCAAAATACCTTGGAGTGTCTTACATCTTAAAAAAGATATTGGATGTGCATCATTACATTCGATGCATTGTCTCTTAAAGTGACCACGCCTAATTTACTATCTGTTGTCGGTGTCCTTAATGTTAATACAAGAATATGAAAAAGAAAATCACTCGCTGCTCTTGACTGAATTAATATGTAGTTTAACAATAATTAATCCACAGTCAAACCAAAAATTATTCAGACACCAGATATAATTTTTCATATTTTTTATAGTGGGTGCAGGACACTAGTCCATTTATGTAAGTGAGTATAGCAAAATAAAGTAAACTGTGACATATTATACCCACAAATTCTTCATATAGTGAACTACCAGTAAAATAAAATAAACATTTGGGACCAAAAATGATTCAAACACTTTGACCTGACCATGTTTTGCTCATATGTGTTTTCTTTCATTTCTAATGCGGCCTTTTTACAGACTGAACAAAATTAAGCATTGCTTGGTAATTAAGTATTGATAGTTGTGTAAATATTTTCATACTAACAGTTGTCTGGATCTTTGGTTGATTGTAATCCATTTATACCTTTCTATCAAAGTTCTCTGACATTATCAAGATGAATTTGTTCTGACACAGTTTAACTCTCATATTTTATTACCATTTTCTAAACTATAGTGAATAAACTGTGATAGTGTGAGAAATGCTGAAGGTGTCTGAATACATTTTGGTTTGACTGAGGACCACATTAAGGCCAACTTGAAGAAATTCCATATTACTTCGAGCAACTGGGAACACATTGCACTGGACAGAAGTTCCTGGAAGAAATCCGTGCAGGATGGTGCAGCAAATCATGAAATAGAACTCCACCGTGCCGCAGAGATAAAGCGACAGCTTCGCAAGGAGAAAGATAAAAAACTCAACAATTACTTCTCTCTCCTGTCCATACTGCACCAAAGTATGCGGATCATGGATTGGCCTCTACAGCCATCTGAAGTCCCACAAGTAAACCCAAAAGTGAGGACAGTCATACGAGTGACCGCTGATGATGATGATGGTTTGACTGTATATTTAACTTTTACAGTGAAGACTATGCAGTGATATTTTACATTTGATTATTCGGTTTCTATACCTGGACACATACAAACTTAAACATTGTGTAAATAGCACAAATAAATAAATAGAACAAACATACAAATTAGACAATTTCAAACAGGGTCCACGGGGCCCCTCAAACACAAGCTATGGCCCTGATGATGCCCATATCTGTTACTTAAGTAAACAGACAGGATTTTATGCATAGTTAATAGATTACATTATTAGGTTGCTTTGACCATCGCCCACTAGATCAACTAACATAATCTATAAAGGTGAGAATCGAGATATTTCATGATATAATTAATGCGTTTGGGAATGTTTCGAATAAACAGGAAAAATAAAATAAAATAAAAATGACCATACCTGCTATTGCGGTAGCTGTGTGTCACATGACGACCACCCCCCGCCACACACACACACACTCACACACACACACTCGTACCCCCTCAAAAATAATGAGTGCATGACGCCCCTGCATAGGGGTAACACACAAGTAACAAGTTATGTAACTAGTAGAGTAATGCATTATTTTTTTTATTTACAATATAATATCTGAGTCACTTTTTCAAATGTAAATATGAACAAGCGTTTACTCCTCTCACTTGCACAAAAACAGATTTAGTATTCCTCAAAACGAATAAAAACTGAAATGCAAACTCAGAATATGATGCAAACCTGCAATAATTAAATGTGTTAATAATTTAATTTACATTTCCTTCAGCCCAAGGCTTATTCATTTAACTTTTGGTGTCAAAGGGCTTTTACATATGCCAAAAATATAACTTTTTATATTAAAAACATACAAGCAAGCCCTGCCCAGATAAGAAAATGTAATGCAAATATAATGTAACACATTTCTGGCCATAAAAAGTAAGTAATGTAATTTGTTACTTTTTGAGGGAGTAACTCATTATTGTAATGTGTTACGTCTAAAAGTAACCTTCCCCAAATATACACACACACTCACACACACACACACACACACACACACATTCACACACACACACACACACACTCACACACACACACACACACACACACTCACACTCACACACACACACACACACACACACACACACACACACACACACTCACACACACACACACACACACACACACACACTCACACACATACACTCACACACACACACAGCATTCTAACGAACTTTAATATTTTCTCAAACTCTAACAAATCTACATTTGTTAACTGTGCAATTGCGCTTTATAAGAGGGCACAGTAAAGTTGAACATGATGAGAAATGAGCAGCAGCAATGTTTATAATACTCCACAACAGTATAATATTTTACTCTAAATATAAAAATGTAGATATCGGTATTCCTTTATGGCGTTCTAAAATTGCATAATGTCCTACATTATATATGCATCTGCAACATGCTTTTAGTTTTTGTACTTTTTGGTTTATAGGATTACTGTCAGTGTTGGGGAGTAACTAGTTACATGTAACGGAATAACGTAATGTAATTAAAAAATAAAAGTAATTGTAATTAGTTACAGTTACTAAGAAAAGATGTGTAATCAAATTACAGTTACTTATGAAAATGTACATATAAATCGCACATACAGATTTAATTGATGTCTATCATAAATCGCAGTGACTGCTCTAAAATATGAAACACCAATGTTTCAGAAATGTATAACATGCTTTTCTGATAAGTCTAATATTTCCTATATGGGTTTATGTATATGCTTTTTTTAAGATTAAATGTTTTGTTTGTTTTTTTAAGGAATTGTTAGATTCCAGTGTTTCATGTCAAAGCTGTGCAAAGATTTGATTTCAAAATCAGTATCATAGCTATTAAAGTATTACATGTTATGATTTTAAATCTGTATTTAACCTCATAATGATTTTAAAGTAAGTCTGATTGTGTGGTGTTGGTATGATTCTTTTGGGTAATCTTGAAATGGTCTCGGTGGGTGTGTAAAAGAACACAGCGACTCGTTTCGGTGCATATCTCTTTACATGCTAATGAGCTATTCTCACCCCGCCCCTGTCTTCTGTGGAAGAGCAAAGGTAATCATCAAAAAATATAAAGTGGGAGACTTACTTCTTCTGGAGGTGCAGCTTGATCATGAATAATGGTTGCTGATCCATCCTTTAGTTTTAACTTTTTAACAAAACTTGCCTTGAATTGTCCCTCATTCAGAAAGCAGTCTGGAATAAAATGATTTGCGCAGCCAGACATAAACTAATTTAGTGAACGTGAAGTGACGTGTGGCCAAGTATGGTGACCCATACTCAGAATTTGTGCTCTGCATTTAACCCATTCAATGTGCACACACACACACAGCAGTGAACACTCATACAACAGTGAACAAACACACAACAGTGACCAAACACACAACAGTAACCAAACACACAACAGTGAACAAACACACAACAGTGAACAAACACACAACAGTGAACAAACACACAACAGTGAACAAACATACAACAGTGAACAAACATACAACAGTGAACAAACACACAACAGTGAACAAACACACAACAGTGACCAAACACACAACAGTGAACAAACACACAACAGTGAACAAACACACAACAGTGAACAAACACACAAAAGTGAACAAACACACAACAGTGACCAAACACACAACAGTGAACAAACACACAACAGTGAACAAACACACAACAGTAACCAAACACACAACAGTAACCAAACACACAACAGTGAACACACACACAACAGTGACCAAACACACAACAGTAACCAAACACACAACAGTGAACACACACACAACAGTGAACACACACACAACAGTGACCAAACACACAACAGTGAACAAACACACAACAGTGAACAAACACACCCTGAGCAGTGGGTAGCCTTTTATGCTGCGGCGCCCGGGGACAGTTGGGGGTTCGGTGCCTTGCCCAAGGGTCTCACCTCAGTCGTGGTATTGAGGGTGGAGAGAGCGCTGGTTATTCACTACAAAATCAAAATGGCTTGATAATTGAGACTGTTTGGGCTTTTGGGGGATTAAAAAAGGAGTGCATTTTTACCATTGTAGTGTAGTTGTGTACCACACACTGCAAAGACACATTTATATGCAAATTAAGATATGTCTCCTTTAAAATAAAAATATTATCATCTTAATTCAAGTGATGAATAACAATGTCAAAGGATATGAGCATAGCTTTTTATTTCTCTTCTTTCTTACTGCTTGTTTCACTTCTGTTTTAGTTTTTATAACCAATTCTTACTATGTGTTGTTTGTTAGCATGTGTTTCTGAAAGTGTTCTTTATTTAGGATTACTGATAAACTACTGCCGTTTGATTTATATATTTTAATTTTAGATAAATTATGTATGAATTTATTATGTCTTTATAGGTATTTTCTTTAGTTTTAGTTTGAATAAATTGTACTTATTTTAGTAATGTTACTTCAACATACTACATGCAAATTAAATGAAATATATATATATATATATATATATATATATATATGAGTGTTTGGCTTAGTGTCATGTTAGAATCATTTTTATACTCATAACTTTTTTGTTTTAATATTTTAAAATGTTTTTAGCTTTATTTTTTGTTTTCATTGAAACGTTGTTGTATGCATTTGCCATTTTATTTAATTTCTACATTTTCTTAAATGTGTGTATATAGCATTTATAGAATTTTAACTTATAATTGTATTTACTTTTTCTTATTTGTAAGTCGCTTTGGATAAAAGTGTCTGCTAAATGACTAAAAAGTAAAAGTAAAGTAAAGTAACTTGTAATCTGTAACCTATTACATTTCCAGAGTAACTTTCCCAACACTGATTACTGTTAATGGGTTTGTAATTCATTTTGACTATAATATAATGTAGATAATTATGTTTAGGTATAATACGGATTGATTTTAAGACTGTATGTCAAAGTCTTTCTAATTGGACATTTCAGAGGTACGTAATGGAAAAGTTCCCTGCTGAAAAAAACAATAGAAACCATCACAGAAACTCCAATGGTTTACATTAAAATACCATTATAAACCATTTGCTTTTCCCAGTAAAACAGCTAAATTAATTTGTGTAGTGTGTTTTGGGCATTTTTCCAATATGATTTAACATCCCACCAATAGAATCCATCACATACCAGTGGACACCATTATAGTTTCCATTAAAACAATACAATTCCCATTATAACCATTAAATCCATTACATTTTCTATTGTGTTTTGGGGTATTGTTTTTTTTCAGCAGGGTTATCAGTGCTCATCTATATCGATTGTCCTTTACCTGAAGACCACAAACATTCAGCACGCAGTATGAATTTAGAAATGATTAATTCTCCATGTCAACATCTGCCTCATATTCTCACGACTTACAGAGCTATAAAGAGAAACCAATAAAGTCTCCACATCTTCATTGTTATTTCTCAGTGTTCGCTTTTTACTTCTTTAAAAGCTTTGCTGATGCCTCTCAGCAGATTTAGCACAAGAGCAGGATGTTCACAAAAAGTTCAGAGCCAACATATTTAACAGCAAACGTTTTGATAGAAAGTGTCCAGATGGGATTTGAGCTCCTACCTTGCAATAGTTACACCTACAAAACACGGTGCAATGTACGGAGTACAGAAGCGAGCGGTTCACGACGATAAGCATTAAACATGAGTCATTACGCAGCTACACAACAAGGGCACTTCTACCATTTACGAGAATTATCATGGCTCTGTGAGCTCAGGGAAAACGTGTTTGTTTGCCATACATAATTTGGGTCTTTTGAATGATTGTATTTTGTTCTGTTTCGACCATTTTCTACCTTTGTACTCGCACAGGCTCAGCAGGGACAGATAAGAGCTAAATGCGCTGCTCCAATCAGAAGTATCTTGTCGTGCCTCACACGCAGTGACCTGGCCTGTGGAGATGTCATTCACTTATCAGGAAGGAGAAAGCAGAAGTCTCTTTCTCTCTCTCAATCTCTACTTGCCGAGGCCTGACAGAACACAGGGGTGTATGGGGAGTCGGGCTCTGCTGATAACAGCCAAACTTCATATGTCGGCAATAGGTTTCCGTTTCGCTTTTGCAGTTCACTGGTGCTTATCCACATAAACATCCCAGCAGCTCATGTAGGTGAGAAATGTAAAGAGAGCGAGAAGGATGAACAGAAAGAGAGACAATGGCTGCACAGTTCTTCTGAGACGTATTTTCTGGAGCAGGACAAATTATGCTAAACAATGCATTAACATACAGTTTTAGACTCTTTTCAAATCTCTCTCAAATGACAGACAAGAAGCTTCTTCTGATGACCCAATCCTCCTGACAGCTTCCAGCTCTGGCTTACAGGGTGATTCTGCCAGAAAATAAGACCAGAAGCAAATCGCAGCTCCAAACCCATGTTTGGCTCCATCTGGCAAGACCACCATGCAGGAGGCAAAGGTAAGGATTGACTTTGCATGGCTTCTTAAACAGTTCCAATATAGAGCTCTTGCATTCATTTTTATATGTATTTTATTGCATTTTGCATCAACGGTTTGATGATTGTGACAAGAGTCAGAAGAATTCAATAAAGACAGTTGAAATAAAATTAATCATGTGGACAGATAATATTGTTGAAAACTTTCTTGTCTTTTGATTAAAAAAAATACTTTAAATTTGGCAAGGACATACTGAATTGATTGAAAGTTACATTGAAGACCTTTTCATTTGTTACACAAAAAAAGGATCATTTAATTTAATTTTTGACAACTGTTTTCAATATTGGTGATAATAAGCTGTTTCTTGAGCACTAAATCAGTATATTAGAATGATTTCTGAAGGATCATGTGACACTGAAGACTGAAGTAATGACTGTTGAAAACGATACATTTAAATGTAAAACAGGTCTTATAATATAATTTTACAAAATTACTGTTTTTACTGTATTTCTTTATCTTTGATCACATAAATTCTGTCTCGGTGCCCGAAAAGAGGCTTCTTTTAAAAACATGAAGAAAAAACACATAAATAAAAATAATATTTCCAAACTTTTTAACTGTGGTTTTATCCTCTATTTAAAGTCCAAAACATAATAAGACATCTTGGTCACATTTCAAAATGTAAAATATCGACTCAAATAGCATTTATCATAGAAAAAGAAACAAAAATCAAAATACTTGGACATTATCTGGTTGTCAAACATGCCAGCAGGGACTCTGGGATACTTTAGGAAAACTGATATCCTCTAAAAATCACCTCGAGACCAGTTGCTTTAAAGTAATTGCAACATGCCTAGATATGTTTGTGTCTAATGCAATGAAATTAGATGTAAGAAGTTAGTTAGGAGAATGAAGAATGCTTATGATTCTCTCGTAACTTGCCACAGATGGAGTGGAACATCCACAAATCGATTATGTTGTTAAACATAAATGAAAAACAAAAGACATATCACCAAATGCATTCGATCTCTTGAATAATCTATTCATTTCTAACCTCTGTGGACTGAGTTTAAAAATCAAAGCGTGCGTCTTGGCATGCACTTATTTGACGAGGAGGCTCGGTTGCTGCAGCAACGACGATTATAACAGTCATTGGGCGAGGGATGCTTATGTTTTTCTGTCTTCAACTTGAGCAACTGTACATGTTCTGCATACGTTCTCTGTCATTTCACACTGCGGTTCAATATAACATCATCTAGCTGAGTATTTCTCAACCATTTTGAGATAATTAAGTGGCCGGCCTTCCAGTAAGCCATTAAGAAAATCACATAAGCATCAATAGTCTAATTCCAAGCATTAAGGCAAGCGGCCATTGATTCTGTCACTTCCAATGGCAGGGGCTGTACAGAGGCCAAGAACCTGACTTCTATTGAAACAGATCTTGCCTAAAGTTTTCTCTTCGTGGCAAGGTTTGCAAAAGGCAATTGTGTTTGTGATGTTCAAAATAAAAGCAATCTGCTTTGGATCACAGAGTTTGACCTGAATTTGATTCCCCGAGCTTGCCGTAGACGCTTCTGTTTGAAACTCGGCTCAACTTCTAACTGTCAAAATACACCAGCACTTGAGGAGCTGGAGATTGTGCTGTATTATTTCTAAATCCGTATCCAGGAGAGAGCAGATGATCCACATTTTAGCACGAAATGCCCAATGTGTTTAAAATGCAAGACATTATGACACAAGTGGAGCAGAACTGTAAACATTGTGAACATTGAAATGTCATCTTAATCTCGTTAAGCTTCAGTTCTCTAAACAAATACTCAAGCCTCAAAAGGAATTTACCCTGAATTTGTGTGTGATGTTCGAGGAGGTTTATTTTTTTATGAGATGAAGCTGTGGGAGTGCAGACGACCTCAATGAAATGGATACGAGCCCAAACTGCATCTGGAGGTTTGGCAGATTCTTGTGGAGCTGACGGGCTTCAATCTGGAATGAAAGTCTTAGACAAATGTTTAATGCATTTATTGTGATTTGGGGGGATTGTCTCCATCACCTTTCCTTCCGCTCTGCTCTCGAAGACGGCTCTTCAATCATTCAGCCGGTTGTGAAATACAACACGCCGTTAATATGCTTCAAATATGGAGTGAGCAAGCAAAATACATTCCAGCCAAATTGTTCTTATCTCTAACTCCATGACAAAGCAATGCAACAGAGGACTCTTTCATCGTTTTTAAATGCATCTGACAGCTGAAAAACCTGATTGCTCAGGTCCCTCGTCATCTCATTTAGAACCATAGGTGCATCTTAGAATAAAGTTAAATGCGTTATTAGTTGAGTTGGCAGGAGATGGAGTGTGAGCGGCACCACAGAGGGCTTGGCATCAGGTTCACGCTCGCACCAAATGAGTTTCTCTCTTCAATCAAAGAACAATAAATTTGAACAAGGCTGACTGCCCAGACAGCTGACAGACAACCGCCATCATCTAATTGGTGACAGAGGTCTTTTATTCAGAGTGAGTGGGTATAAATCACTCTCTCACAGTAAAAGAAAAGGCTCCAGAGAGATTTAAGGCGGGGAATGGATCCTGAGTGGCCATTGTTAGAGGACTATACACGCGCTCGAGATGCCTCGTGCTCTTGGCCATTTGAGCACATACCAGGCCTTTCACTTCAACCTCTGCAGCTGCTGAGTGGCAGTGGTGAGAGGAAAAGAAAGAAAGAAAATGGATTGATGGATGGGACAAAGATTGAAAGGAAACTTATTTGCGTCTCTCTTTCAGCTGAAGAACAGGTTTGAGTGCGAGAATCGAAGACCCCTGACATCAGCAAACACAGAAATGGCTAAAGTGTAGTGATTGCTGACTCAGGACCCGTGAGTGACATCATTTAAATGCACAGAGCGATGCTTTTAGAAGGAGAGGACCGAACGGTTTGTGACTCTTACCACACCGCTGACTCTAGGGTTGTCTGGGGGTACGGTGGCGCGTCACTAGGGGATATTATGTGTTGTGACGCACCTGGTCCATATATAGCAAAGCCACTGCATAGCGCTGCTGAGGGCATACGAGCTGTCCTTCTCTCTGAGGGGTCACATTAGGGTTGCCAACTTCAGCAGGAGAAAATAAGGAACACTGTTAGTTGTTTTTAGAAAAATAAGCTCTTTCTTTACATCACATATGGCATTAGAGAGTCAAGTCAACCATTGACGGCAAGAGACAATCAATGAATGAAATGAAAAAAGGAATGTGTACAGTATATGTGTGTCTATAAAAATATGCTTGCCTGAATTAGGTGCTAAAATTCATTTGAGATGCAATCACTTAGATTTTGGCTCACAGACAAATGTCCAACCGAACTGTCACAAATCATTATATTCATGCCAGTCTGGCTCCTACCTTCCCTATGCAAATAACACTAGAACTACTTCAATACTCAGATGCATTTCATTGTTTTTAGGTATTCATACATAACATTTTCAGTATTAATATCATTTTTTATGATCAGATGTACTTAAAAAAAATATGTACATAATGACAGAATGATAAAAGATTGTATGTTTGCTTTAGAAAGATAAACATCTTTACTAATTATTTTTATTAAATGTATACTATAAATAAACTGACATTTTACTATATAGTTTGAAACTGTCAAATTATGCAATTATTTTTAATCAATTTGATGACACTGAACACCTTTAATTAACTGGTTGATTAAATAAAATCCACTAATTAATTCCATGTTCAATTGTGAATCTAAAAGGATTCGTAAACATTTGTACGTTGTGTGTTACATGTCAACGTCAACGGACTTTAACCAAAAACATTTTGATGAAAAGCACAACCAAACCTGCAAAAAAAGCCAACAGCTAACTCCAGTGTTAAATGTAGCATCTGTGTAACAACTTCAGACACTCACGCAACTAACAAGAAATGTGTGTGTGCTTCACATCCAATACATTTTTCACCCTAAACTGTTATTTTTTTAACACTGACATGTTTTCATAACTGAAACAAATGCAATTATACTGAAGCATTTTCTGTTATTTAGGCTTAAGACAGTACAAAAAGTGTGACAGACAATTTCCTGTTTGAATATACGCTCATTCTGTTTTGTAAGAGCGTGTCAGCAGCCTGAGTCACACTGAAAATGGACTGCAAAAAGGGAAAATTGGGTAGAATGCGAACTCCGACAGAGATATTGCTTACCTGTGGTTGTGAAGAAGAAAGTTATTAGACTGTGGATAAGAAGTGCTCTGCTGTGGTAACAGTGAGCACTAACACAGATAATGTCATTCACTGTAAACAGAGCAGCAGGCAATATTCTGATGCAAGCCACATAAAACAAGAGTGAGTTAAAACGCTGTGCATGTCAATGATTATCAGCAATCTCACCTACTGTTTTTTTAGCGTAATTACCAGATGGTGAGGCTAATTAATTCTCATCCCTTGAGAGGAACATTATGTTTTTACAATCTTATAAAACCAATTCAAAATCGTGGGATGTCGAAGAGAGCAAATATTTCTTCCTCGGTATATCAAATGAAGTATCCCTGAGAGCTGTGGGCTTCTTTCAGTCCCCAGAGCGAAGGCCAGAACATGTCTAACGCCTTTACATCAGGGATCTCCAACCCTGCTCCTGCAGAGCTACCATCCTGAAGATGTCAGTTCCAACCCTTCTTCAACACACCTGTCTGAAGTTAACAAGTAGACTTGAAGACCTTGATTAGCTGGTTCAGGTGTGTTTGATTGGGGTTGGAGCTGAAATCTGTTGGACTCTCCAGGAGCAGGGTTGAGACCCCTACTTTACATAAACATCACTATGTTCAGAAATTTAAGTGTGAGCGCTCCCTGCATGCATTGTGGGAATTTAAATCAATGTGAAACACCCAATAATGCTGTACAGAAGAGCAGAAGACCACACCGAGATATCTAAGCAAGCAGTCAGCTGACAGTCATCCACAAAACTTACTCTTACCACAGAGACAATCCCACTGGAGTAGCCTAGTGTCAATGCCTTATAGGAACACAATAGTGATAGTTCAAGAATCAATCCTTGCTGATGTAACGTAGTACGGTTTGATCTAAATAGGTTAAATCACAAAAAAATTGTTTCACTTAAATATGGTTATTCTGTCATTATGTAGTGCTAATTACTGTACAATTGATCTTCCCATAGCATCAAAATATTGGTAAATATTTAGGTCAGGAAAGAAGAACTTCTATAATAATGAATTATTATTGGTTTAATGCGTTTTCGTACTAATTTTGCATGGTTTTAAAATATATTTTGCTTCTATAACATTCTAGAGTTTTCTAGAACATTCCAGAACATTGTGAGACCAAAAAACTAAAGTTATCTAACATGCCCTTCTGAAGCTTTGGATGACTCACTTTTGGTAACTCTTTATGTTTTATATTAAACTGTTGTTGCTCAGTATTATGCCTGTACCATGTATTTTTATGCATGAGTAATAACAGAGTAGCTTGTATAAGTTGTATATAACTTATATATGCTGTATAACTTATATAGAATGATTATTCCATATAACTCTTTATATTGTAAAAGACAGGGAGAAATATAAGTCTATATCATGCTGTGAAACATTTGCACTGGTAAAACATCTACAGTACATTCATATACATTTACAAAGCAAACTGTAGATATGAGATTGACAAAGTTTTGCTTGAAATGTTAAAATCCTTGAAGGTTTATATGTTTATATGCAGAATTACAAAACTATAGAATAATAAATGCATATAAAATAGATAGAACGATAGATACTGTAGATCAGTGTACGTTTTATATGGCTGTCAATGAGTAAACATGCTTTTTGCATGACTTTTATCAGTGTGTTGAGTGTTTGAATATGTATTTGTATGCAGTGTTGCATTCTGATGCACATCTGCGCTCCCCTGGTGACATGCTTTGAGGTTAAGAGAATCTGCTGAATTGCTTTTTTGATCATTCAACGTCATTAATCTGATGGACGAGGCTATTTACACAAGAAAAAAATCTCCTGCACAAGTGCTTTCTCACAGGATCTCTTTCACATCGCTATTATCTGAATAAATCAAAGATACTAGATCTCAGATGAGATATCAAATCCATCTTCTGATCAAATTAATATCTGTGAATGTGCTCACATTAACAATTCAATGAAAAGATCTTGGAGTGCTACGTGTTTGAAAGGAAATCCGTTTAATTATCCCAGAAGGGGCTCTTTGGTTGGGTTCAAAAAATATATCTATAGAAAAAAACAGATCCAAGGCACTTCTTCCGGTTCAGAAATATTAAAAAGCCTTTATTCAAGCATGGCTCACTCTAGAAACATTAAAAACTGCACACTTTCGGCCACCCAGCCGACAGCTCCACACGACTGTGTTTTGTTATGGATATTAATACTGTCTCACATCACATCAAGTGCATAATTAATGGGAACTGGGGGATTATTCAAAGTGATCCAAGTCGACGAGAGATATTTCTGGAGCCTCCAATTGTGAGCTATCGAAAGACTCCTACAATTAAAGACAGAGTTGTGAGAAGGTACTTGCCTGCTATGAAACGGACAACATGGTTGGACAGAGGAAACCGAGGCACTGCAATCACTGCGAGAATGTAATTCAGACCAAATCATTTAAAATTATCATGCTAACCTATAAGGCTTTGCATGGTTTGGCACCACATTATTTGTCTCAATTGTTATCCGTTTATACTCCAGGTCGTGATCTACGTTCCTCTGATTCTGGTCTTTTAGTGATACCCCCTACTCGTCTACGGTCTATGGGTGATCGGGCCTTTTCGTCCTGTGCACCAAAACTCTGGAACTCTCTTCCTTCTGAGATCAGACAGGCTGAATCTTTTAGTGTTTTTAAATCTGTTCTTAAAACACATTTTTTCTCAATAGCTTTTAAGTGATTTTCTTGTGTCATATGGAAAATGTTTATTTTACTTTTAATTGTTATTATTGTTTTTTCCCAATCTTTTCTTTTGTGTAAAGCGCTTTGAGATGTATCTTGAAAGGCGCTATAGAAAATAAAGTTTCTTATTATTATTATTATTTATAGATGCTTGCACAAAGAAAACGTATTAAATTAGATCCTTTATTAATTGTAAAAGTATGTAATATGTAATTTATATGCTTCAATGTCTATGTCTATGTCAATTGTTATTTCTATGTGGGCCAGACTAAACATAGACTACAAAATAGATTATGGGATTACATAAAATGCAATTCATACTAGAAACAAAGGTACCCCATGCAGTACATCATGCATCTGTACATGACTCAAATCCGTCTACTTTAAGAATCATTGGTTTGGAAGTTGTAACTGGATCTATTAGAAAGGGCGATAGACTACGAAGACTTTTTCAAAGGGAAGCCGGTTGGATTTTGAACTTTGTTTGAATGAGGAATTAGACTTAACTCATATTTGTGAAATGATTCATCATTATGATTCTTCTTGGTATGATTGTTTTCCTTTTTGGGGGGAAATATGATTATACCTTGTAACAGTTCATGCTATTTTTGGTCCCCCTGTAATGTTATTTTGGTATCTTCCTTTTTTACTGAGCAATTGATTATATCTACACCTGTGATCAATGTTGTATCTGACACTCTGAGGAAGGCTGGGTGGCCGAAATGCATCAGTGTGCTGATTTTAATATATCTAGAGTGAGCCATGTTTGAATAAAAGCTTTTTGGAACCGGAAGAAGTGCCTTGGATCTGTTTTTCTGTAGATATATATGTGAATGTGCTTTAACACTCCACGGCAGAATGCAAGAGAGAAAACACATCCACAGAAAATGGCAAACGTATAATTTATGTATGATTCAAGCACTATAATGGCGGAATGATATATTACTCAATTACACCTTTCTCTTTACTAGCTTTGTTTATTAAAAGAAAATGATTTACAGAAATGACAATGTCTCCATTAGCATATACAGTGTAAATTAATTAACAGAAACCAGAAAAAACAGTAAAAAAAACTTATTCCCACAATCTCCTCTGAAAATAAAAACACTTCTTCTCTCTTTAATACTTTGTTTGCTCTTCTCTGTAATCAAATATTTTCTCTAGTATAGATGACCACAAACTGAAATTGAATGATAGAGATGCTGATTCATTATTTTCTCAGTCTAAGTTTGTAAAATCTTTCAAGATTAAAGAGGTTACACCAGATTTGAACCAATCAGCTTTCAGTTAGATCTTTAGCCACTATGACGGACGTCATCAAACCATGTTAATCTAGACAAAAACAGGTGAAACACAGC
This sequence comes from Oxygymnocypris stewartii, assembly GCA_003573665.1. Taxonomy (NCBI): domain Eukaryota; kingdom Metazoa; phylum Chordata; class Actinopteri; order Cypriniformes; family Cyprinidae; genus Oxygymnocypris; species Oxygymnocypris stewartii. Next base: position 2,155 of record QVTF01006576.1, on the reverse strand, counting down.
AAGCCAGCACGCTTTTCAAAGTCAGCATGAAGCAAAAGTTCTGCTCATCTTTTCTTCTCTATTGCAATGTATATCGGACTGAAAAGCTTCTCGAATGGGGAAAATAAAAGTAAGGCAGGATATGATTTAGTCCATTGGAAATTGATTGGATCATACGAGTGACATGGACTGGATTAAAACTTGCCCAGCTTTTGGACAAGTTTATTGATGTCATGGGAGGTATGTTAATGTTTTTGATGAAATATTTGGAGGGCATGAAAAAAAGTGCATTTTTATTTCATGGTCCCTTTAAAATACAAATGCGATTGAATGCTAAAACTAAGCATGTGCAAGTTTCATTGTCTAAGCTAAAATGCCTTACACATAAATGGGATATGAGAAGTGCATAACATAAATTACACACTTCAGGGAAGAAGAGAGAAATGAGTTGTGAGGTGAATGGCAGAAGCTGTTGTTGGCAATAGTTGCCCTGTTATCTGTTGAGCGTTTTCCCCTGTTGCTCTATACACACTTCTGTGACTGTATCTTACATCTACCATTTCCTTTGGTCCACATGCCCACGGAGTCTGTTCCCGATGTGATTGTTCTGACTTTCAAATAGTTCTGTCTGCCAGCTGGGATCAATAGGGCTAATCCCTCCCGCGGACGCATCCTGTACTCGATAAAGCAGGTATTACTGGCACAGTGTGATCGTTTTCTTCTGGTAGGGTCTCTGATGCCGTAGGCTTTCCTAGAACAGGGATAAACACGGTTTTTTATTAGTGTGCTGTATTTGTGTGACCACAGGTGTTTGAAACAGCAATTTATCTTAGATCGGTGGGGAAATCTGCAGCATCCCTGGAATAAAATCAGGAGTATTATTATTTTTTTATCAGATGGTGTCATGCAGGACAGATTTATATATTTTTTTAAGTGCCCTGATGAAAAAGAAGCTTTTAAGACAAATGTCTTTACCAATTTCAATACATTTTTTTAATTTGAACTGAATAATAAATGAGGGAAGCAATTCACCTACAGTGCCATCAAAAGGTTTTTGCCCCCTCCCTGTTTTAATAATTTTTTGCGTATTTTATCACACTTAAAAGATTCAGATCATCAAACTACATTTTATATACCAAAGATAATGCAAGTAAATACAAAATGCAGTTTTTAATGATGATTTCATTTATTAAGGGAAAAAAGCTGTCCAAACCTACCTGGCCCTACGTGAAAAAGTACATTGCCCCTGCTGTTAAATCATAACTGTGATTAAGCACATTATTTTAGAAAGCGGAGCTAACTTCACTAGACACACCCAGTCCTGATTACTGCCAGACCTGTTGAATCAAGAAATCACTTCAATAGAAAATAGGACCTGTCTGAGAAAGTGAAGCATGCTTAAAGAGCAACACATCATGCCACGATCTATATCTTTGTGTAATATTAAAATTAGTTTGATGATCTGAATCAAGTGTTTCAATATTAAACAAAACAAAATATTAAGGGGCAAAAACCTTTTCATGGCACTGTAAGTACATATTGAAATAATTCAAATTTAAAGAAATTCAACATGTTTTTTGAATGATAGATCGACTGAGAATGATAGAATAGAACGACAGACAGACAGAAGATAGATAGATAGACAGACAGACAGACAGAATATCTATCTACTACTGTATCAATCAGACATACTGAACTTCATTTGTGTTGAGATCACTTCATTTCAAATTTCAAGTTATGAATTGAAAACAAACTAATTCTTCAATCCGGATTTTTGCACAACCCAGCTATACCAATTACATAAGGAAATGAACAGGATAGAGCAAATAGATTGTGTTGTACTGCTTTTGCTCATTTTCTCTACCCATTCCCAAGAGTGCTAATAAGATACATTGTTTGCTACGGAGAATGAATTTAAACATCGACTTCAGTGTTTGTTTGCAAAGCATACAGCAAATTACTGAGGAAAAATAGGGTGCCACATTGCTGAGGAACAAATACTGTGTTAACAGGACCTGTGAGAAATAAAACTCCTTGAATATCTAAGCAGCCAGCCAATATGGATTCATTCGCAAGACACTACTGACATATTATAGTTATCCTGTTTCCAAGAGAAGAATTAATGCCATTACAATTCCCCAGCTACTCTCTCACCGTCTTCAGGCGGGGTGGAGAC
>QVTF01006575.1:0-27242 GCA_003573665.1 Oxygymnocypris stewartii | reverse complement strand
TTACAATTGCATTCAGTTTATACATTTTCATTAGTATATGTGTTCCCTGGGAATCGAACCCACAACCTTTTGCGCTGCTGACGCAATGCTCTACCACTGAGCCACACAGGAACAGTGTGACAGTGGGTACACTTCAAAATGTAATAAAATGACATTTAAAAGGAGCCACAGAAAAGAAAAGAACTGCTACCCTATTAAGATATTCCAAATATTATTAAACGAGGATTAATGGTATTTTTATTTGATATTTCCATTTGAAATAGCACATGGCACAGACACACATAAAGTTCATTGTGCTTCAAAAAGCAGCTCTTGTGTTTGTCAGGGAAGCTCTGTGGTGGAACACAGGTGAGCACACTCATCCACTCCAGCTAAATTCAGTTCAATACCGGCCTGAGGCTGAGGAAGACACGTCCACACACGTCCACTGATCTCTACATGCTGCTGAGATCCTCTGGGAGCTTTGAGTGGAAATGCTTCTGTCATGTATCACGCTGAAACATCTCACAGAGTTCCTCCTCTGACTGTATACCTCTTGACACAAATACATCCAGTACAGGATTCCTTTACGCTTTCTGTTCCTGTTATCTGATATCTCGTCATTATCTATAATTAATGCTAACGACTGAACCTTTAGTAATGTGCCGGCAGTAATTGGTTTAAATCCTGACCTCAGAACAGTGGAAAAAGCTTAGCCAGCATCATTATTACTAGGACATTTTCAAGTTCCCATCATGCGTTTTTAATATACGTTGGTTAAGAATAATAAACTCACATTTTTATGAATGCATGTGTTATCATCAAATAGTGATTTTTTCATTTGATCTATTAATTGATCAATTTGAATGTATTAATTATTTGTTGTTTTATTATTTGTACGTATTAGGTGATTTACTTTTTAAATGTATTATTTCATTATTTTTCTGTATATATAGATTTTTATCTCTGCGGTTTTGTTTAATCGCTTTAACAACAACAACAAAAAAAATCTTAATGACATCATCTTCCAGGAAGTTATTTCATTATGGCAGAACAACAACAGCCCAGTAAGTATTTGGTTAATTGTTTGACATTCTGTGGTTTTAGCTGGTTTGTGTCACTCTTAAAAATTCATCCTGTTTTAAAATACAGAAAACAGTGTCATAATATTGAATAATCAATGCTTGTGTATGGCTTTTACATATACAGTATTGTATAGACCGCTCGTTGCCCAGCAACACACAGTTTTTAGTCAATGCCAGTGATGATTATCAACAGAATGGATGATCCGGCCACTAATAAAGAGCAAAGCAGGCGGTTTAAGATAATTTGTCACAGGCTGTCTGATCTTTGCATAGACATCTAAAAAATATCTGCTATAAAAGCTGGAATCGATTTTTTGCATTTCCATTAAAATTCACTTGAGTCAGATATGGCATCATAAAAGCCCAGAATCTAAAAGAATCCTGCATATTCTAAAGACGAATATAAAACCTTGTAGGGAGGCATTTTCAAGTGCATATTATACAGCTGAAAAAAAATGTCTGCTGCTTGTTTAATTAAAATGAGATAATGATACGCTCTAACATTTTGACAGTTTCATTGCTTTCAATCAAACTGAATGTGTAGGGACTACAATAATTAATTTAGTTGGATTAATTTAAACCAGACAGTTCACAGAATGCTTTGCCTGAAACTGGATCCAGAAAATAAATGTTTTTGTATCTTATGTTTTTGTGAAGTATTTGAAAAGAAGAATATGTGCTGGGGTTTAATGTTCTGTAATGTGAGAATGTAAAAGAGTTTTTATGTAGTATATTTTTGGCATGATCCTTTGTGTTGAAGAGTGGTGCTTGTGCCCTTCTCCACAGGGCAGCTCTGTGGACGTATGCGTCCAGAAACTGCTTGACAGTGAGGGACAGGCCTTCTCTGACTCTCCTGACTGTAGTGAGAGTCGACTCGATCCGAGCAGGAGACAAACGTGTCTGCATCGTGGTCGAATCCCACACCACACATAAGTAGTCCTCTGTAATGGAGAAAGCACACTTTTCTTGGCATTTAGTCTTAACCCTAACTCTTTCATCTGAGCGAGAACGACATCTCGATGTCGAACCTCAATCTGCTCTGAATGAGCTAAAATCAACCAATCGTCGACGTAATTGAGTATGCGGATGCCCTGGAGTCGTAGAGGAGCCAGACCAGCATCCACACACTTCGTGAAAGTTCGGGGTGAGAGTGTTAGGCCGAAGGGAACAACCCGATATTGGTAAGCTTTGCCCCTGAAAGCAAACATCAGGAACTTCCTGTGACTGGGAAGGATGAAGACATGGAAATAAGCATATTTTAGATCTATCGTGACAAACCAGTCCTCGAATCTGATTTGAGACACGACCTGTTTGACAGTGAGAAAATTGGACGTAACCCCACATCCTTCTTTGGAACAATGAAGTACCGGCTGTAGAACCCAGACTCTCTGTCGAGAGGAGGGACCACCTCGATGGCCTCCTTCCTCAAGAGAGAGATCACTTCTTGTTCCAATACCAGAGCCTGCTCCGAACTCACTAATGCGAGAAATACTCCTTTGAAAGGCGGCGGCGGAGCGCTAAACTGAATACGATAGCCTTTCTCTACAGTCTGCAGGACCCAACGAAATACATTTGGCAGTAGTTTCCACGATGCTAAATAATCTACTAAGTCTCTCGAGACTGGCCTCTGGTGTGTCTGAAGCTGCTAGATCGATGCCCTGAAATGGAGGACCGACAGGAAACAACCGAAGTAGCTGCTCGAGAGACAGACCAGAAGGCGCAAGCGGGGCATCCATTAGGAAGACTCTGTCCTTCTCCTTTATATTGGACAGAGTCAACCATAAATGCCTCTCCGCTGCCACCAACGCTGCTATGGACCACCCAATGGCATGGGCAGTCTCCTTGGTAGCGCGGAGAGCTAAATCAGCAGTTCTTCTCAGCTCTACTAGATCGTTAGAACTGACTTGCTCGCCCTCATCTAGTTCCTTCAGCAGGTTGGCTTGGTACGCCTGTAACACTGACATCATTTGCAGACACGCACCAGCCTGACCCACTGCCATGTACCCCTTGCCCACCAGTGCTGATGTTGTGCTCAACGGCTTGGAGGGCATGACCGGAGCCTTCAGAGACGATGCTGCACCGGGTGACCGATAGCCCACAAGCGTCTGTTCAACCGGGGACATCGCTCTGTAACCACACTCGCTCAGCCCCGCCACATTTACATAACAATCAGAGGCGGGGATGAATAAGCGGGAAGAAAAAGGTTTTCACATTGGTGTGGAGATCGGGGAAAAAAAGGCAGGCTCCGTTACTGAGGTAGTAACTTAATACGCAGAAAGCGTTCATCTAATTAACTTTTCTGCCGTTCGGTCTGATTCTCGGTCGGGCCAATCGATGTTCAGCTTGGCGACCGCGTGACTACCTCTAATAGCTCCTCATATTGGGGGGATTGAATGGGCGAATAATCAGCGCTCTCCAAAATTACCCCCTCGGAGGAAGATAGGAGAAGGTCTGAGCCCACTCTCTGACGGGAAAAAACTGCAGAACGGGCTTCCAATCCCAGAGAACGGGCAGTGGATCTGGCAGGTGAGGAAGAAGACAGAGACCCGCCCATCTCCATTCCCTCCGCCAGATCCATCTGCGAACCCCACGAATGCAGCTGCCGCTCCGCCTCGGCGGAAGTGGGGCCAGCACCGCGAGGAACCCTGGTGAAGGCTCCCTCCTTGAAGAGAGTTCTCCGGGAGCGAAGCGTACGCAGTGGTAACCACTCACAATGCGGACACCCGGCCCCCTCAAGAGCCGACTCTGCGTGCTTCACTCCCAAGCAGAACACGCACAGACTGTGTGTATCCCCGCTCATGATATTATGTGGGTAGGGAGGAACACACAGTCTATAACGTCTATATCTACTTTTGCCATTATTGGTTTTAAATGTTGCCTTTGACATACTGGAGCTTTCAGAAGCTTGTGTAACTTGACAAACAACAGTACATAGGACTCACAGAACATATACGTGACTGACACACACAGAGAGCTTTGCTGAATGACAGAAAGCTAACGCCGCCTGCACCTCACATGCTTTTAAGCTTCCTGGTCATGACATCACCCGCACCTGACGTCTTGCCGTCAATTTGACTGATTACACATATGATTCAGAGCTGGATATCGCTGATGGCGTTTCCTATAGCGTTCGACGCAGCTCGAGTTCCCGAAGGGGAACTTGTTTTGCATGTTAGTGTGTGCTATAGCCATCCAGCTGACAAAAAAAATTGTTCTAAGAATGTTTTGCTTACGTACTCATTTAGTTATGAAAAAAATATTTCTGATATTCTCTGAACAAACAAAATGTTTAATGTTTTAAAAACGTTTTAAGTTGGTTGCTAAATGTTAAGGGAATGTTGAATATTATCGTTGAATGTTCTTGGAATGTCCTGAAATGAATAGTAACATTTAAAAAAACGCTAGACGAACATCCAACTCAAAAAAATGTAAGGAAAAAGTTACACGAATGAACATTTTCACATTTTGAGAACACCATATGACTTTGAACTAACATTCTGTTAATGATACTGCAATAACGTTTGTTCATAACTTTGAAAGAACCTTGCCAGAACGTTTCCTTGTTAGCTGGTCAATAGTTAAATTAAAAGAAACGATTTTAATTAGATGATTAGCAATTTCTCAACTCTGTTTCTACTTCAAAAGGTTTTGAATAAGTCTATATGGTAATTTTATGTTAAGAATGCTTTACTGATTTATTAGCCAGAGCCATATCACTAAACCAGAATATTACAAATATTTGAGGGTGGGTTATTTTAATATGCAACCGACCCAGAAAACCGTAGCATCTTCATAGCAATTCCTTGACAACCGGCTCAAGATTTCTTTAACTCAATTGTGTGATAATAAATTTGACATCTCCTGAATTAAACACTATGTGTACTGAGTATATGTATGTGTATTTTGCACATTGTCTTCTGTACAGTCTGTAAATATGTACTGTCCATATGTAAATTGTTTTTGTTTTTTTTGCACTGTCTGGAGCACGCTCTCAAGAATTTCACTCACCAAGGCACTTGTGCTGTGGTGATGTGACAATAAAAGTGATTTGATTTTGATTTGATTTGATTTAAATGTAATGTCAGATGTAAGAAAGCTGTTTAACTTCAGCCCCACACAAAGTCTCTATAAACACAGCACTTACAAAGTCACTGCGGCATGCTCTGTGAATGTGTTCAGCGACAAAAATGAGCTGTTTTTCCAAGGACATACAATTATAAGAATGCTGATTTAGAATTTAGTCTGCACTTTTCAAGAATCAGTTGCTTTGTATTGCTTAAACCTAATAAATGACAAATGCAGAAAACAAAACATCAACATAACGATGATGTACACACAAACATAGCGTCATCCACCTTGATTTAGCCTTAACTAACACGACGACTAAAGAACAACTAGATGATGCTTTTACCATGCAACTTCAAAGTGCAAAATATGACTAATGGTGTATCATAAACATAAATAGCAATGAGAAAATATAATGGCTTATTATTCATTATAAAACACACTCAAGCATTTGAGGATCCATTTAAAAGTCTAATAACCCCTAGAAGGTATTAAATCTTATTTAATAGGGCCAATAGACAAAACATCATCAAAAATAGAGAGCTAATCAGTATTACTGGCACGAGGCTTTGAAATAATGATATCTTCTGTACGCTTCGCTCTGTCTCATTGAGTGCTCATTAAAATTAAAACGAGAATATGAAACGCCAGTGTAAGAAAAAATGAAGAGGACGTTGAAGATCTTTATGAAGATGTTTATTGCAGCATAGCAGTGACAAAGTACATGTTGTACCTTGAGTTCAACGGAGGTTGGAATGAACCCAGAACATCCTAAATCCTAACCTTTTATAGTTTTACTACCCTTCATGTAAATGAAGTTGCTCCTGTCGTAACAGCTGTAGTCTGTATGATAATTAAGTTTTGACACCCATTTGTCTGAGGTGGTTTTCTGTGTACCACACCTGCTCCCATTCTACAATGGGTGACAATTTGCTCAGGATGTGATCATCCCAAATGGTCTACAGACAATATAATTGTTGACTTTCTTCTTCTCTATAATAATTAAGCTGTTTTGGGAAATGAGCGTGATCAAACATATATTGTGGAGTGGAATCTGGGTCGAGGCAGACAATAGATTCTTACACCAGCCACATCTCTGTAATGGTGATTTGCAGAAATGTGATACAAAATATAAATACAATGCAATCATTTAAAAGCAAATCTCACTGAATAACTCTGAAAGGTAATGATATAACCAGAAAACTGTTAGGGCTGTAAACTGATTGCACAAATGTGCATTGCTTTAGAATAACTGCATTTTGTGTAAATACAACAGAATTTGTTTTATATTCAATAACTTAAAGTATGACCTTGAACATGCATATTTACACTCAAGCGAAACTGATGAATAGAATTCTTGAATTAATTAAAGTGTTTTATATCCAAGCTTAATTATATCTGTACTAAACTTTACAGTGCAGTTGTTTCCAGCATTGTATTTATTTGTTTATTTATATTTTAAACACAGTTTTTGTTGCTTTTGTTGATGTTGGTTTTGGTAGCTAGCAAATAATTATTTGTTTTTGTATGTCTCTATTCTTTTGTGTGCAAAAATTGCCATTGATTTTTTTAGCATTACCGTGTTTTGTGTAGCAGGTGTTGAAGTCGGTGTGTGTGGTTGGGTGCTTTCTGTTATTTCTATGCCCTTGTTGTTCACAATTCAGTCAACTTGTATTCAATTCTACTCATCATTAGTCTTAGTCTCCTAGTATGACATTTCAACATTTGTATATATTGTCTCACAATCTGACTTAAATGTAAAAGTCAGGAGATGTTGTGTGGTGTAGTAAAAATACCAGTTTAATATAGAGCTATTGTTTCAGCTCCGGGAATTATTTATTAAATATTTCATATTGCTTGGGTTAAAGTAATATTAATATTTAACTTACGATTTATACTTTAAGTGCTCGTCCAGCGATCACTACATCAGTATATCGTTATTAAACCTCGTTTCTATTGCCTCATGGCCGTGATAACAATAAAACGAGATTAATAAATATCTCAAAGGCAAGCCTAGGTAGCTTTATCTTTAGGGCAAATAAGGATAAAAATACTTAAAATCACATTCCAGAGACACTTGTTTATAAAATGGAAAAGGTTTATTCGTGATATTGCTATTCTAACATAAATGGATTATTTAATAAAGCCCAAACATACACACATACGAGAGTTTAGGTTAAGGTTTAAAGAATAACATTCTTTCCTATTTCATAACTTAACCAACCAGCCAAAAGATCACGAACGAACCTTTGCTTCGTTACTGCATTCAGATCAAAATTTTAACCAGTTCAGTCAGGATTAGGAATTCAGTTTGTACTTGCTTGGATTGGTATAAAGCAGGCTCGAAGTTGGTTCGTTTTCCCGCGGGAGTTCTTTGTTTCGGGCGTCACGTGTTCAGCTCGGGCTCCTTCGGTTGCTCTCGTGTGGAGACTTGAGACGGCGGCGTGACGTCACCGGGAAAGCTCTCCTCCGCAATCGTTGAATTCGTGGCTCCGTTACGGCTTTGGCACAGTCTTAGACCCCCTCCGATGGTTGGTTTCGTTGTGAGAGTCCAGCGGGCCGGCTTCCAGGTCAGCCTTGCGCGCGTTTGAGCGCGCCGTTACGAGTTCAGGAGCACCCGAGAGTTGCAAGAGGGAAGAGAGAGAGGGAAGAGAGAGAAGACGCGGCCGCGCCTCGTCTTTTCAACTGTCCGGTTTGGACGCCGCCCACCGGCGGCTGATCGAATCAGATTGTCCGTATGGGGCGGAGCCCCGCCTGCACGGCTGGTTTTTGCAAAGCATTCTCATGTGACGAACAGAATAACTTTTGATCCCTGTATTAAAACTCTTATCAAGTTTACACATTTATAATATCACCACATTCGTTATCGTACTGATTCATGAAATTTTGCAACCATTCATAAAAGTCTAAACACTACCTAAACATTCCAGCTTAAAGTATGATTAGAAATCAGCCCACGTTTTCCTAAATTAATATTCATATTCCACAAGCATATGAGAGAAAGAGTACACATTAATATCCATATATTTCTTTGTGGATGCTTTGAAAGTCATGAAATGAACGAATGTCTTTGAGAAGCGTTCTCGCTACATTCCTTTGTTCCACAACAGGAAGAAAACGCGCGCTTTTGCGCTGAGGCGGAGGAGGGGTTTTTAGAGGGCTGCTGATTCTTTAGCTGCCCCCCTTCTGGTGACTTGTAGAGTTGAATTCCTGCCGATATACGTTACAGTGGTCCCCCCCCCCCCAACCCCGACCTTGTACACTTGTGATTTTACTGGTCAAAAATGATCAACCTTCAAAAAAGAAAGTTTATATATTCATTATTATTACAAATTTTTGAATTAAATCCATTGACCAACATGTTTTCTTTCAGTTACAGGTTTTATATTTATTTTTGGAACTGGTGATCAAGTCCTCGTTGATCTAAGCTATACACCAAAACTACAACAACAAAAACAAAAGTTCTTTTTGGATCATTTTGGCAATGCAAGTTATTACATAATCTTAGACCAATGAGGTTCTACGACCAATCAGTTCCAAAAACAAACACAAAACCCAAATAACTGAAAGAAAACAAGCTGTCAAAAATATTGAATCCAAAATTTGACAATAAAACAGCATAATGATTTACTAGCGATTTTTTAAATGTGGCCCATGCATTTTTGACTAGGAATACCGAATTAGGTAAAGGATCTTCTGCATAGCACAAGAGTTAAATATATTACGAATACAGTTTAGAGCAGTGCATTCACACATTAGATATTTGTGATAAAAATAATTGTATTTATTTTAGACAAGGGCAATTTAATGCTATAGGAACAGCATAGTTTATGCACTGTGGTAAGCATTGTCATCCAGTGTGAGTGTGATGTCAGTAGTTCTTGGTCACAATAAGATGCAATGTGGACGTTAACAGTCAAAAGTCTGGTTATGAGAGACAAATCCAAAGGTAAAGTCATTTGAAACAGGTTGTCAGTACCTCTTCCTGTTCGCTGTCAATCAGCCGCACTCGTTGATTCAACAGCCGTGCTGTCATGCCCGATGCCCCGCTGTCATAAAAATCTCATGACTGTCTGTTTGCTTGTTCCAGATCCAGAACTAGTCATTTCCAATAGGTTCAAAGCCATCTCGTCTGTAGTGTGAGTCACAAAGAGAAACTCAGCGGGCATGTAAAATGTGCTCTACAATATGCATTCAAAAGGAAAGACAGATAGTCTGACATCAGTTCGACAGGAAGTCCAGAGGAAAGGACCTAAATACAGCAGTGGATTGGCTGAATGATCTACCAACCCCCGAGGCAAGTTTCAGCTACAACTTCTGTTTCCTGCTGTGGAAGGAGAAACATTGCCCCGAGCTTCCCTGGAAATCACACAGAGAACCAAAACCAAAGCCGAACAGCTGGGGAAAAGCTACTGTCCCCGAACACACTCCAATGAATCAAAGAGACCAAAGAGGAGAAACTTCCCAGTCAGGGCCAAACTAAGAGGCGAGTTAGTCCCCGTGTCTTTACAAACAATCAAGCATTCTGTTTGAACAGAGAAAATGTTGATTTTAAATGCTTTTTTTTTTGTTGTATTGCATCAGAATTTTGATATATACCAAAATAATAAGCACTGAAGAAACTTTGTGACTAAAATGTTAAAGCTCTGGTTTTTATTTCACATTTGCTCATAAGTTGGACTTTTTTCACCTTGCGACTTTTTGGATTATTGTGGTTTACGCATCTAGACTTTTTTAAATGCTGTGTTTTTTTTGGTGATTTCATAGTTTTGTGCATAATAATGAGCACAATGTAAAGGAGAAATAAGAATTGCTGTGATTTATGTGCAACAACATGTTGAAATTCATCCCAAACAACTCAAATTATCTTTTGCCGCCCCCAAACACAGCGAGCCAAACGTCAACTCGATGAAAATGCTAAGATTTGTGTGATAAACTCTATAAGATATACTCTGATGTGTAGTGAAAATCTATAATAAACTAATCAATAATCACAGTAAAATTCGCATGAACGTATCATATGATATATTCATAATATTGTGTCTTTTTCATTTTATGCGTTGTCTGCTTTAGCATATGCACAGATTCATAGATTCCCACTATTAAGTAACTTATGACAAAAAGTGATCTATAATAAGAGTAATATTTGCATTAATTTATAATAAAATATGTTCAATATAATCTATACTGTTCATTTGTTGGCATAAAATAAAGTGAACAATAATAATTGTAAAATTGCATAATGTATTATATTTTAATATTATTATTATAATAATAATATTTAGAATATCCTATCATTTTCATTTGTTGCATTGCATGATATAGATCAATGCATTGAGCACTTTAACATGTTACATTCATTGCCATTGGGAAATTAGTGCAATTCACATATGGCAAAAAAAAAAAACTAGTGATCAATAACAGTAAAATTTACACTAATGTGTTATGTTACATTACATATTCATTATATTCTATATATATATATATATTTATGGTATTTTATGTTTTTAATTAGTTGCACTGAGTACTAGAGCTCAACGCATTCAGCACATATTCACTGTTGCAACGCAACTCGTTACCCAATGTGACGTTTGTGCAAATATGCAAAATGAATAACCTTTATACAACAATTTCTCCTTTGTTTTAACTTAAATAATTCAAGGCTGCTGATAAATGCATGACTGTAATTAAGATGAGATGTAGGCAACATCTTCCTTTCTGGCCTAACTTTGTGTCATTTAGTTTTGTGACATTTAATTAGTTACTATAAAATTAGTTAGTTACTTTGTTAGTTACTCATAAAAGTTACTAAAGTTAAAACATCTAAATGGCCTTTTATTTAGCATTAAATATTGTTTGATTCATATTTTTTATGTATATCTAAAGGCCTTTAAGAAGAGAAATTAGTACATTACACATGATTCTTTTAGTTTTACCCAAATCAGGTAATTTTATATATTTTGGTTTTGTAAGTATGTCTGTATGTACCGCCCTTATTCAGTTCGAGATACACAAATCTAATGTGTGACCTAAATCAGTTTGTCACCATTGATGAAGGGTGTGATGTTAAGAGTTCAGCTACAGTTTACACTTGAGATTATGGAGGAATAAGGCATGGGCTTGAGGTTAAGATTTGAGTTGCTCTTGCATAAACGTACTTTCTCTTTCTGGATCAGTTGAAAACCTTAAGATCTAAATGCACAGCTCTGGTATTTCTCATGGCTAGACTATTCTAGAGCTCCTGCTAAATTCTAAGCTTTGGAATAAATCATAAGGCAGAAAAAATAATAACATTTAAACTCAGCTATGTAAAAACAGACCACTGAGAGGGCACGAGTCCACTTTAATATCACAGCTACTGCTCCTGCATGCCAATAAACCAGCTTATGTGTGTGAAATTCAGGTAGCGTACTCTTCACTGCCGCACAGAGACAGAAATATAGAAGAAAGACATGACAAATCAAGAGAGAAGGAAAAATGCGGGCTGGATTCTGTGTGTGTGAGCAATTGAGAGTGGAAAGTAGGGTAGAGAAGAACTTACAAAGCATGTTGCATTCGTAGTTGAATTAATTCATGCCTCTGGCAATAACAAAGCAGAAACAAGCTGATAAGCTCTGACAAGGTGAACAGGCCATGGCTATAAGCCCCCTTAACCACTGCAGTCGTACCTACAACATTTAAACATACACACACACACACACACAAAGGAGTAAACACACAAAGTAAAAATAGAGACGACAAGAACAAGAAAAAGACGAAGTTCAAAGAATAGATTGCAGCACTGTAAGACTGTTTATTTGTACGCATGGACAGCACCTGGTTCACTAAAGATGTAATACAATGTGTAAAAATGTCTCTTTTAAATAAAATGTAATTTTTCTGCTGATTGCTGAATTTTGTGAACAAAAAATATAAAGTTTTTGAACTATTGTGAACATTTAAACTATAATGTGTCAACAAGCGCTGGGAGCAAGGAGACGAGGAGAACATTCAATAATCCCTTCTATTGAAGTGAACACAGTGAACATGTATCACAGTGGTTAGACAAACAATACCAGACGTGGGAGACAGGGAAACACTAGGAAATCAAACGAGGAAGAACTGAAACAGGTGAGGAGTATTTAAACACAGATGGAGACTGGGAAAGAGGCGCTGCTTACTCTCTTTGTTAGGTCCGGTATTCTGTCATCAAGCGCTGGGAGCATGGAGACGAGGAGAACATTCAATATTCCCTTTTATTGAAGTGAATAGAGGGAAAACAGGTCTGACATAATGAGTATACATTTACAAAGAATGGCAACAAATAAAATACAGTGTTGCAATATTTCAACATTTAATGGCTAAACTGGATTGTTAGTATGGAAACAGTTTTTGCCAAGTGATAAAAAAAGCAATTGCGATGTTTTTTCTCACAATTCTGACTTTTTTCTCGCAATTCTGAGAAAAAATTCTGAATTGTGATATATAAACACAGAATTTTCAGATATAAACAAAGAATTTAGAATTGCTAAATATACTGGCGATTTGCAAGATATAAACATAGATATAAACTCTGAATTATGTGGGAAAAAAGCAAATTGTAAAATGTTAAAAAAATCACAATTATTATTAATATATATTTGTTTTATTCCATGGCAGAAATAAAATTATATCAAAATAATTTAACAAATAAACAAACAAACAAACAAAACTGTAGAATGTAAACTTAGAAATTCAGAATTGTGAGATTTAAATTCAAAATTGCAAGAAAGTCAGAATTCTGAGTTTGTTTCAGAATGTAATTTTTTTTCTCAGAATTGTGAGGAAAAAAGTGTTCGAACTGTAAGATAAAAACTCAATTCCAAAAAACAAAAAAACAAAAAAAGGCAGAGTTGCGAGAAAAAAAGTTATTTGTACTTTTTTCTACTCAAGGGCAAAAACTGTCTTCCATAGTGAATATGATTCAGTATGTTAAACTATCAAGAGATGAGGGGGGAAAAGCAGAAAGCGAATATAGTTGGGGAAAAAATATACAATGCCGAAGAGTCTTCATTTTTCTTCCAAATTTCTCTTTTTGTGCTGCACTGAAAAACAGCATCATAAGTTTGGAATGACCTGAGGGTGAGTAAATAATGACAGAATTTAATTTTTGGAGGAACTCTTCTCTTAAACTCGATCAAAGGTGCCCTTCACTTGCCGGAAGACGAGCGGTTCTCCATTTATAAAAACAGCTCTTGTAATGTGCATGGTGCAAATTATTGCCTATTCAGACGAAATGACGAACAGAGACCTTCATCTCGGGAATCCTAATGATTGTTTACATGGCCTTGTGTATGTCGATTGGAGCAATATATGTCGTTTCATTAATTTTAATGGACGCAAGAATGCCTCTTTTGAACACGTCCCCACAGAAATACCTATACCTGGCTATCTTGCTCCACACACTCATATTTTGACTGTTCTTTATGATGAATAGCAACATAAATCACTGCTGACAGTCCAGTAAAACCTAAACTCCCATCCAGAAAAGACAGCATGTGAAATTAAAAGATGTAGAGAACAGCAATAAATCTCTCTTGGCTAACCCTCTCTCTCTCTTCTCTCTGGGAATGAAGTCATCAGTAACTCTTCCACTCTGTCCACTTTATCAGGTATGGTTTTATCTCCGACAGTCCATCATTCTTTCTCTTTCTTTGTTTCGTGTTGTCCATCCACTCTCTCTTGTCAGGACTTCACATTGAGTAAAACTTAAGACAAAATGACAGACTGTCACAGCTAATCAGAACATATTTGATGTTCAGTATACTGTTATTTAGAGCAGGATTTTGAAGTTTCTCTGTGGTTGGGACTGTTTTAGAGTGACACAAATTGAACACAACCACTAATCTATATAGGCCTATATTTATTTATATGAGTGATCTCAACTGATTAACAGTCAGTCATTGCGATCACGTCTGCTTAGGACAAAAAGTTTTGCATCGAAGAAATAGGTCATCAAACCATACTTGGTTACGGCTCTTTCTACAGGTTATGTAGTCAATCCAGTAGGTGGTGATAAATTACTATAAAATTAGCAAGGGATTTGTTACAGATTCCTTTAAAAAAAACTGGTTCATTCAGGAATGTTTCAACAATGAAAATGGCAACAGTGTCCGAAATCGCATACTCTCTTGAGTAGGAAGTAAATAATGATTTGCTCTCTGCCAAATAATTATCTATATATAGCATGAATGTGTTTAGAATGAATGTAATCTGGACATACAGTACTACATTTGCTACATTGTCATTATCACGTGACATACTAGCGTCAGTTGTGTCGCTTTACTGCCATTCACAAATCACTTTGAAAACTGTCTGGAACTGTCTAGTCATCCAGGTACTTTTTCCCAACTCGTTCATGAGTACTGTGAATTCGGACATACTTTTTTGTCACATACTGTACTTTTTTTGTTGTTGTTTTATTTTTGTCCACCATATAGTTGGGTAGTATGTGATTTCGGATGCAGCCAATGTCTATATGGCCGAATCATTCGTAACCGATTAGTTCAAAAACATTGATTCATTCATGTACAAGTGAAACACCTGTAGTTAAGAATGAGTAATTACAATATTCACAACAGATTGATTCAAATTCAGAAAACAAACGACTTTTTTTTCGCGAATTTAATCTTACAGGTTATTTGTTCAACAACACCAATTAATTTATGAACAAACGGAGTTATGAGTGAATCATTAAATTGACTAGTCAATCGATTCATTCAACAATACAAAACAATTTATGAATGAAACAAGTGACTTTCTTTATGAATGAGTTATTGAATTATTCACAACTGATTTGTTCAACAACACTTACACATATAGGGACGAAAGGGGCTACGAGCATATCATTGAATCAATGATTCCTTCAACAATAAATCATTCATGAATTAAACAAATACTTTTCTTTAAGAATGAATCAGTTCGTTCACAACTGATTCGTTCATTAAGGCTATTTTTAAAATACAAGATGCCGGCAATATTGTATCTAAATTACTAAATATTACCTTATTATTGAATGATAAACACAGTCAAGCTGTTGGTCTTTCTATATGTACATGTTCCCCTTTCAGTCAAAAAGACAAAGGTGTTCTTAATCAACTTAGTATTGTCAGGGAGTCTCTGTCACCAGTCACCAGCTCTGGACTCCATGTCCCAGAATCCTCCCCGGCTCACACCCGTTCTCAGTCACGATCACCATCACTTTGAGTTCTGATTCCCTGCACATATCATCAGCAATCAAGTCACTATTGATAAGCACACTCCTTCCAGTCACTCACCGTCCTGTCTACTATTCACTACCCAGAACTTGATCTGTATGATACTTACCTGTCTTTACTTACCTCCAGATTCCTAATCCGACGTTCTCCTCAGCTCCTGGATCACGAACTCCCCACGAACCTGCACAAAAACCAAACATCAGTATTCAGCTAAGAATCGTTGAACTTGACTTTCTGTTGGATTCTCACCTGCCTAGCTCCAAACGATCACCCCTTGCTCCACGTTAATAAACTTGCATGTATTTCACTTACCTGTTGTCTCCAGCTTGATTTGTGACAAGTATTAAGATTTTAGAAACATTTGATTTAATCAAGTTGTTAATCATGATGTCTAACCTGATTAAGGTAGGCTATATGTTCTACTGACTAACTATGTTCTTTATAATCACTGCAGAGTCCATCATCATATACCACAATAAGTATGCAAGAACGCTTCCATGTCACAATTTAATTTGCTCTCGGTATATCAGCACAACTACTTCACAGAGAACGAGTCACGGGAAAAAAATAACAGCAGGAGAAATTGCACAACAAAGACTACACTTACACCTAGACGGCGAAAAAAACCTTAACAACTCAAAAAAAGAGAGCAGCATCAAAAGAAAAGGATGAAAGAGGCAAGTGAGGACGCAGGCAGGAACAAGCCTTCCCCGCTCACATGAAAGCAAGGGGAAAATGATCCAGGGTGAGTTTCACGCTCCTGAGGTGAGGCGGAAACAAGCCTTTACATCCACACGTGTCTTACCACTTGAAGCGATACAACGCTCTTCAGAGATTAATCACCATGATGTATGGCCACATCTCATTAATAAATGAAAAGGCAGAACAACAACAGAAAAAAGACTCAGAACAGAAGCTATTTCATACTACAGTGTTGCTGCATCATTAGGATACTATTATAGTTTTATTGAATTTATATTTTCTGTTTTATTTTAATATTATTTAGTGTGTTTTGTCATTTTTATTAGTTTTCTAATGTTATTTCAGTTTTAGTTATTTTAGCATATCAAGTTAAATTTAGTGAAAATGAGCTGAAATAGTGGACACCTTTGGTTTCAATTTATTTTACAGTACATGTACTTACAGTGTACTTACCTAAGAAGATACTGGCAATATAAAGTAACTACATGGGTTAGGTTTAGGGGTAGGGGTAGCTTCAGGGTTAGTATAGTTATTACCTAGTTATAGTACTTACTTCAATAAGTACATAGTTTGTACATGACGAACAGGACTGTAAAATAAAGTGCTACTGATACATTTTTTACGTTTTATTTCAGTTAAACTATATTTTCTTTCAAATCATTATTTAAGGGTTCTAATTTTAGATAAAAACATCACAATAATGCACAAGTAATTCACATCACTCCAGTCCATCAATAAATGTGAAAAAATAAAGAAAATAAAGTGTTTTCACTTAAAACAATCGCTTCTGGCCAAAATACAAATACTGTACATATTCCATATTAACACTTCGAACACTTCCTCCAGTGACAAAATGTCATCCCCTGTTGTCCTCTGACATCAAAATATTTGACATATATGTTTAATACTGTTTTCACTTGTGAACAGTGCTTTAAACTAGCTTATTTCGCCTGATTCAGATGATAACTTTTTATGTCTATTTATTTATCTATTACCGGAGAAAGCACTATTATAGATAGAGGATTATTGTGATCATCAGATTATTGTTTTCACCCGTTTGGACTCTCAGTTTGACGGCACCCATTCACTACAGAGCAGTGGCGGACTGGCCATCTGGAGCACCGAGAGTTTTCCCGGTGGGCCGCTGTACAATCGGCCATTTGCGTAATATATATATATATATATATATACAAATGGATTGTAGTAAATGTACGTATATCTTTCCATTGGCCCAGATGAATGGCCCGGTCCGCGCGGCCCACTTCATTCAAAACTTCGCGTGCTTCGGCTCAGTGCAGAGGCTAAAAAGCACTCTCAATGTCAAAATGTTTGAAATAGCCAATTAAAGTGTAGAAGGCGGGATTTACCATTCACAGATGGAGATGCTGAGCTGCGCGAGATTTGAATGCGAGCTAAGGTAAGATGTAAGTAGCTAAACATGACGAGACAATTCAGCAATATTTTGCCAACCGTTTGGTTAAACAGCATACTTTAATTTTCAGGAGTGCAAACTACTACTGGCCTTTTCAAATTTCTCAGATTTTAATGCCGGTATTTGAATCGTCACAATGTAGGCTACATGATGCAGTTTTCAGCAGACATGAGATAATAGTTCGGCTAACGTAAATCTGCTTTCTTCCATGGTTTCACGTGTCTAAGAAAATGTTTAAAAGTCTATAAAAATCATTCTCAATCTTACTCTAAAACATTGTAAATCTGAAGACTTTTGCTTTCGAGTGCTGTGCATGGGATTGGCCACACGTCACTTCACTTCATAATCTTTGATTTAATGCAACATTGCTGAAGAAAAATATTATTTTAAATTGTTTAATCTTACCCAAGACTGAATGGTATCACATTTTCCAGAAAAATATGAAGCAGCACAACAGTTTTCAACATTCATAATAATCAGAAATGTTTATTAAGCAGCAAATCAGCATATTAGAATGATTTCTGAAGGATCATAAGACACTGAAGACAGGAGTAAATTCAGCTTTAATTCAGCTTGTGTTCCTGTGTGGCTCAGTGGTAGAGCATTGCGTCAGTAGCGCAAAAGGTTGTGGGTTCGATTCCCAGGGAACACACATACTAATGAAAATGTATAACCTGCAATTGTCAGTCGCTTTGGATTAAAAGTGTCTGCTAAATGCAAAAATGTAAATGTAATCACAGAAATCAATTATATTTGCATAGAAGAGAGCTATTTTAAATTGTAACATTATATATTTAACAGTACAGTTTACTGTATTTTTCATCATCAATATAATTTGTATACTCTTTTCCACAACTGGAGCTCTATTCCTTACAATTATAGATGTCAAGCTCCTGTAAAAGGACAAATAATGTATATTACCAATAGAAATAACCATAAAAACAGTCCGCATTCTGCTCTATTCAAGTCTTCTAGAATCTAGATGATACCAGAGCATTGTGTCAGAGCATTGTGTCAGAGCATTGTGTCAGAGCATTGTGTCAGAGCATTGTGTCAGAGCATTGTGGACTGATCATGTTGGTATTTAACTTTAGTGATATTAAACTGTCCCTCGTAAAAATTCTTTACAATTATTTACTATTTGCCTTATACAACAGAAAAGACAAATTATAATGTCAAGAATATGCCATTCATTTATGGTGTGGTGTGGTGTGGTGTGTTGCGGACCGGGTTTGGTGGGCTGCTCTGTACCAAAAAGTCTTTTTATGCCCCAGTCCGCCCCTCCAAAGGTGAGCAAGTGATGGAATGCCACATTTGTCCAGATCTGTTCTGAAGAAGAAACAAATTAATCTACATTAAATGTAAATCTCTATTATTCAACATGGGTCCCATATAGACAAAAAGTAGTACTATCACATTCATTGTATTGTTGCTACAGAGCTGGTGGGGGCAGCAGGGAGTTAATGCTGTCATTTGAGTTGTCTAGTAAGACAAATAGTAGCCAGTGAAGCAACAAGCATGCGATTACTCAGTGCACCTGTGGAAGCAGACGATATTTGATCAGGAATCCTTCAGTCATGAAGACACATGCTGTTGTGAGTTACAGTGATACAAATGTGATGTGATTGTGTTTTGGGAATTGACATTTCACCTAGGGGATTGACACATCTACGGAGAAATTTCAACATGTGCATCACGAGGACACTACATTGGCTAGTGTTTATTAAAAAAATAGATTAATATATATATATTTTTAAGTGATTTATTTTAGAAATGTTGAAGTCCCTTGTCAAATTGGCAGTTACAGTGACCCTTGACTGGAGTCACACCACCTGTTTTATGTAGTTTGGAGCAGTATGAGGAAAATAAGGTTTCACCCAGTTTCTTTCTCCTCATGCTTTTTGAGATTGAAGTCAATCATCAGTGACAGGTGACAATTGACTACATTGTAAACAAAATCCAAATTCTGCACAGTGAATTTCCCTGTATTATATGCATGCTTGACTTAAGTGCTAAAATGAATTTTAGATGCAGTCACTTTGGGTTTGGCTCAGATGCATAAGATTTTATTACATAGTGCTTTGTATTTATACAAATGCCAACAAATACAGTGCAAATGCACAACAAACCAGGCTGGGCAGGGCAGCTCTTTACTTACATGACCTACTGATTGGGCAGCGCAATATTGCATTTTAATGTCATATTCACATGTGTCATATATAAATATGACATACATGTATTGATATATTGGAACAAATATTAAACTGTAAATATTCATATTTTATTTACTTTCTTGTGTCTTTTGTAATAGCATGACCCACGTAGGCTGGTGTAATTACATTTATATTTATTCATTTAGCGTTCTGAAGGCCCCTCAGGACAGACATGGACAGGCTTACAGGACGGGGGCCTCCAGGATGGACAGACAGTTCGGAGGCCTTGGTGGAGCTGGGAGCTCTGGAGGCCATGGCAGGTAGTCGCAGGACACTACAGCTCTTCTACCCCACCCCCAAAAAATACATGGGGCTGTTGAGGGGATATCAGGAGCCCTCCGGAGCTAAACATAGGAACAGGAGAGCCCAAAGGAACAGGAAGCCCTCCTTGGGCTAGGCTTCTGGGCCTAGATAAATCATTACAGTTTTTGCCCGTTGCTTGAACACTATAGACCCATGCTTAGACTAAAGTAACACAACTTGAAGCTTTTGTTACCATACCTCAAACACATGTACTCATACCTTAAACAAAAGCGCTGCTTTGCACTCTAGTTGCAATTATGCAACACACTTACTCCTTTATGCAACACACATGGTCCTGCACACTACACTCTATTTCATACATAAGACACTTCGTTCAAAAATGAAATCTCAGGGTGCCATTTGGAAAACACATGTATCCAAAATACAAAACACATCGGGTAATTGCAACCACTCAAATACACACCTGAAGGCACTTACTTGCAAAACTGAACACCAATTAGCCAACTACAAAAAGCCCTCAGTTTAGCCATTTCAAGAACTTTGCAAGCATGGATGGAGGGAGAGCAAGAGGAAGAGGAAGAGGAAGAGGAGGAGGAGGAGGAAGAGGAGGAGGAGGAGGAGGAGGAAGAGGAGGAGGAGGAGGAAGAGGAGGAGGAGGAGGAGGAGGAGGAGGTCGAAGAGGCCATGCACGGACCCATATTTCTGATGATATAAGAGCAACTTTGGTGGACCATGCCATCAACCATGGCCTGACTATGAGGGAAGCTGGGCAGAGAGTCCACCCACATCTAAGCCGCTTCACAGTGGCATCTGTAATAAGAACATTCCGACTAGAATACAGGTATGTCTTCACCTCTCTACCTTCTACTCTACTCAGATGGTTTTTATAGCACTGTTCTACAGTATATCACATTACCATATCAAGTGTACAGGGTATTGCAGGGTGCTAATGCTCCTTTTGCAGCCAAAGTGGTAGTTTTTGTGAAACATACCATGATTACTTATATTGAAGTACAGTGTTGTACAGTGGATGATACAATATATACAGTAAAGTACTGTAAGAAAAATAAGCAAACCGATGACAATATGTGGTTGTATTTCTCTAGAATGACTCGAAGACCTTCTGGGGGAGGACGCCAACGCCTGTTCACACAACAGCAGGAACTTGCCGTTGTGGACCTAGTGAGGGCAGACAATGCCATCTGTCTCCACCAGCTACGACAGAAAATACTTGCAGACAGGCAAGTGTTCAACAACATAAACCATGTGAGCATCACCACCATCAGACGCATCTTGGGAAAACACAGCATCACCATGAAGCAGCTCTACAGAGTCCCATTTGAGAGGAACAGTGACAGGGTCAAAGAACTTCGAGCTGAATATGTACGGGTAAGTGTAACTGTCCTTTACATTTACAATACAGTATTGGTGAAATCCAGTAGCAGCTGAATATGTACCATATCAGTACCACATGGATCCATTCTGAGAGCTACACAGGTACCTGTGTGATGGGGTGAGGGTTCTGTATGTGTAGCACTGTAGTACAGTAATATGTTCTCTTTTTTTTTTTTTACAGAGAATCTTGGCCATGGATGGAGCTGCACAGCCTCATGAATTCATTTTCATTGATGAAGCTGGATTCGACCTGAGCAAAACAAGACGACGGGGTCGTAATGTAATTGGCCAAAGGGCAATTGTGCACGTCCCAGGGCAGCGCGGGGGAAATATCA
The DNA here is from genome assembly GCA_003573665.1 of Oxygymnocypris stewartii. NCBI lineage: Eukaryota > Metazoa > Chordata > Actinopteri > Cypriniformes > Cyprinidae > Oxygymnocypris > Oxygymnocypris stewartii. The sequence goes on along the minus strand of QVTF01006575.1, from coordinate 5,537 downwards.
CATTGTGTGCCGCCATAAGCCTTCGAGGGCTTCTGCATCATCATGCAAAACTAGGTCTATACAATAGCCAACATATACTCACATTTCTAGATGCTCTCCATAATATAGTTGTACAGAACAGACCAGATCAGCCCAGGTTTGTGGTGATATGGGATAATGTCAGTTTCCATCGGGCTGCTCTGGTCCAGGCCTGGTTCACCAACCACAATCAATTTGAAGTGGTATACTTGCCCCCCTTACTCACCATTTTTAAACCCTATAGAGGAATTTTTTTCGGCTTGGAGATGGCGTGTATATGACCGCCAACCACATGCCCGCATGCCTCTTCTGCAGGCAATGGAACAGGCCTGCGGCGACATTCAGGTGACAGCAATCCATGGATGGTTTCGACATGCAAGAGGATATTTTCCCCGGTGCCTAGCGGGAGAAGACATTGCTTGCGATGTCGATGAGGTCCTGTGGCCAGACCCCAACAGACGGCGGGATCCATGAGCCCACGTATGCACAAATGTCATGATTTTTTGTGTTTACGGTATAGTGTTTTTTCTATTACTGTATTATGTTTGTTTGTTTTTTTTGTTTTTTTGCTTTGCTTTATCTGAATTCATGGTACTGCAATGTACAGTGCTGCAATGTACAATATTGAGTAGGCCTATTTGCTTTTTTGGTTGTTTGAAAATGTGTCTCCTGAAAATATGCCTTCTGAATAAACAATGAAAATCAAAGACTGCAGTGTTTTATATAAAGTAGACTATTGTGTTCCCCCTGATCTGAAAGTGTTTGCATATGATGCAAGTATGTGTCATTTTGTCAACAGAGTTACATTTTGACAAAGGAATGTTAGGTTTGATAGCAGAGTTTAGGTTTTGAGAGTAGAGTTTCAATTTGGCACAGATGTGAATGGTATATTTCCCAGTGTTGTGTCATGTTTACTTGTGTTTAGAGTTTTGGCACAATGAGCGAAGTTTTGCAAAATGTGTTCAAGCAACGGGCAAAAACTGTAAATAATAAATCATTATTTTCACTATTCGGTGATGAATAGAAAGTTCAAAAGGACAGCATTTATTTGTAATAGAAAATGTTTATAACATAAATGTCACAAATTGCTAAATAAAAGTATAATTTCTTCCTTTTTATAAGCAGTGCTACTGTTTTCAAAATTGATTGTAATCAGAAATGTTTCTTGAGGAGTAAATCAGCATATTATAATGATTTCTGAAGGACCGTGTGACCCTGAAGACTGAAAATTCAGCTTTGCATAACTGGAATAATTTTTTTGAAATTACTTTTAAATTGTAATAATATTTTACTATTGTTCCTTTATTTTTTATCAAATAATTGCAGCCTTGGTGAGCAGAAGAGGCTTATTTCAAAAACATAAAATCATGAAAATTATTTCAGACCAGATCATTCCAGAGCACCAGATAATAATTCTGTTATGCCATTTTATAGAAATGCTTACTTGAATTACATTTTAATTTTTTAAGAGTTCCAGAGATCAAATGTTACTGAACATGAATGACCCAGCTGGAGTTTTAGCCGTCGCGTCCCGCGGGGACGGAGGTCAGCGCTGAAGTTCCCGGAAGATGGACTTCATCTGTCAGTACTCCTCCTCTTAGTCTTGTCTCATAAATTTCAAAACCATGTTGTGCTTTTTCACCGAATCGCTGTGGTACTGGATGGAAAGGAGCCTGGAGAGAAAGAGAGAGATGAAAGGACGAAGAGATGGGGAGAGAGACAGAGGGGAAGGTGTAGGGGAACCTTCCGCCCAGGTTAGCAGTTGGCAGGTCAGTCACAGACTACGCTTTGGAATAGTGACAGTGATAGGAATAATATGTTTTATTCAAAAGGATGAAACAGCAAGTGGGGTCACCGAAGCTCTCAGCGATTCAGACTTCTTGTCATTTGCTGGGGTTCAATTAAGCTGCAAAGTATCAGGTTGACGTGAGGAGAGAGCAAAAGAGGGAGAGAAGGCAAGTGAAGCCAAGTATATACCGACCCAGCAGCTGAGATGAAACCGAACACAGAAGGAAGACCGCCGAGGATTGAAATTGCCTCATTTTCTGAGTGGAATAAAAATCCATAGCTTCCTCTCACATTGCAGGTATCAGCTCATCTCTTCAAACAAACACTCCTGCCCTTCTTCAGTGCAGACTACACTTTCTATCAACATGAGTGTGTGGTCAAAATTGTACATACACTCTGCATGTTGTGTTTTATTTAGTACTGTCCTGAATAACATGAAAGATGTTTACATATAGTCCTCAAGACAAAATACTAGCTGTTAATAATTTATGAAATTGACCCTTTTTAAAAGGTCCACTCAATAATTAATATTATGTTTTGTTACCTAGAATAGATGATCCATGACTTTTTATTTATTTATTTATTTTGGTGATGTTTGTTTACGAGTCTCATGTTTTGTCCTGAAACAGTTTAACTGAATCCTCCAGTTTCCACAAATTCTTTGGTTTTCCAGCATATTTTGCATATTTGAACCATTTCAAAGCAGTGGTTATATGATTTTAAGATCCATCTTTTCACACTTATGACAACTGAGGCACTCAATCGCAACAATTACAAAAGGCTCAAACATTCATTGATGCTTCAAAAGAGACATGATGCATTAAGTGAAAACTTTTGAATATGATGAAAATGTGCAAATTTGTTCCAATTTCATTTTGTATTTTTTTTTTAAATGTATTTAGTACTGCCCTTTAGAAGCTACAGAAGATACTTGAATATTTCCCAGAAGACAAAGTAAGTGTGATTTACCCTGATCTTCAAATTCAAAAAGTTTTCACTTTCTAGTTCTTAATGCATTATGTTTCCTTCCTTCCTATTGAATGGGGTCTTTTTTATATAAATGCAGCTTTTATTTTGTCTTGGAGACTATATGCAAATATATTTTATAAAAATTATATATATTATAAAATATACAAATATATATATATATATATATATATATATATATAATATATATATATGTAAAGAAGTTATATAAACATATGACATATGAACATATGAACATAATTCTATGTAAGACAGCTCTAAATAAAAAAAATAACATGCATTTTGCATGATCTTTTTAATTTTGGTAAAATAAATATAATTTAGCAGATTCTGCAGTTATATGGAAACGTTTTGTACTGAACACAGTATCCTGATTTTCTGTATTCTATGTTCAGAATGGAATATCATAATCTAAAAAGAACCGATAGCTTTAATAATAAAAAAAATTACTTTGGGATAGCTTTGTAAATATCGTTTTGTGCCCGAAAATGAAGTCAAAATGTACTCTCCCTTCAGTTGATCCAAACCTGTATGAGTTTCTTTCTTCTTTGAACACAAAGAAGATATTCTGAAGCTATTCAATGGTTCCCATTGACTTCCATGTTTTCCAGAGTACAGTTTTAGTATTATCAATGTTTCAGATTGGCTGTTTTTATGATTTATTTTTCATTTTAATTGATTTTAAGAAATGTGTTGCATGCTTTTAAAAAATAGTTTAGCTTTATTTATTTATTTTTACATAGGTTTCTGTAATTGTATTACTTTAAAGTAAAGTGTATTTCAAAATTATAAATTTTTTCAACTAATATGTATATTTATTTCAGCTTTGTCAGTTAGTGAAAATTATTTGTAATATCTTTAGTTTTAGTTTGAGCACTAACAACACTAATGTTTTATCTTAATTTAGTTAAAGTTTGAGCATTATTATAGTGTGTATTTTTTCTATACAGTTTTTATTTCAATTATACTTTGTTATTTAAGGTTTTAATTTTAGTTAACCATAATTAACCCCTGGTCACAGATACTGACAGTTTTCCAAATGCCTTAAAATCTAGCAAACCAGACTTTAAATATGAGGGAGTGTTGTGTTTCCATTCATAAACTGCACTAATGTTGTGAGTTTGTGTAAGACACACAATTGGTGTGATTTGTAATAACATTTTTTAAAACATTATATTATTTTATTGCAGAATTGATTATCTTGACATTTGGGCATCCATTAACATGCCACATAGAGAGTCACGTGCATCTATGCATCACAACACGCCAGTATTTCCTTTTAAGCATAGTATCCAATTCCTTCTTCCTTCACTCCTCCTCAGCCACAGTTTCAGAAATCATCTCTTTCCTCCCTCTTACTGACAGGATCACTTCTTGTCCTACTATCCGCTCTGGCTTTGTACTTGAGCACGCTCTCCTCCTCCCTCTAGAATTGGTTCTTCGCCTGCGGAGCCGAATGGAAATTATTGAATCCGAGGAAGTTTATGCCATCACAACTATCTCCTCGCACACTCTCTCAGGTTCATCTGCATTCCAGCTGTTGCGTCAATCGCCCCTCCACTTCCATTTATTATAAACGGTAAAGATAAAGTGGCTGCCTGCAGGACAGTATTTGCAAAATATCATTTAGTATCTCCCCTTTGTCTCTCTCTCGCCCTCTACGAAGGGGAAAGTTCCCTCAATGTGTGAGTATATGCTCATGCATGGGAAAATGGGTTCTAGTTTTTCCACAGTTGACCTTATAAGCTCTGGTCATATGAAATCTAGATCTCTCTCTCTCTCTCTCACACACACCACACACACACACACACACACACACCTGATGTTCACAGGGGTGTGTTTTGGGGGAACTAAGTGTTCCCGGAGGGTGGATTTTGCGATCAATTCTGGTGTAGGGATGAGTATCGTTTTACATTTTATCGATACTGATACGATATTATCAATACAGTTATCCATACTATTCTCTATAATTTGGTGCAAAAAAATAAATGATGTAAAGATGCTGAACATTTCAAGTTATTGTATTACTGCAGTTTACAAATGCCTCCAAGCAAACAGAAAAAGGCACATAAAGCACATTTTTTTAAATAAAAAGGCCCTTCAAGAGAGAGAGAGAGAGAGAGAGAGAGAGAGAGAGGAGAGAGGAGAGAGAGAGAGAGAGAGAGAGAGAGAGATGAGAGAGAGAGGAGGAGAGGAGAAGGAGAGGGAGACAAGAGGAGAGGGAGAGAGAGAGAGAGAAGAGAGAGAGGAGAGAGAGAGAGAGAGAGAGAGAGAGGAGAGGAGAGAGAGAGGAGAGAGAGAGAGAGAGAGAGAGGAGAGAGAGAGAGAGACGAGAGAGAGAGAGAGAGAGAGAGAGAGAGAGAGAGAGCTTTCCTCAGCATATCACAGCACAACATATTTGAACATCGTGTGCACATGAGCACAAAAGAAAATTAAAATATTGACTTTCTCAGGGAGCAGGCTTGATTTCTCCTAACAGAGAGTGTCCCTCTATGTTTCAGAGGGATTTTTTTATCTCTGTTTTTATCTACATGATAAAAGAGGCTTCTTTTTAACATGTAGACTTATTTATAGTGATTCTCCAATCAGGATTTTTACAGACAATCATTCAGGTCCTGAGTTTCATTTTTGAAAATTGGGTGAATTCCCCTCTTAGGTGACTCTCGTGGGAGGGAGGATAGTGGTGGAGGGGGGGATTTTTAGACCCCCCCCCCTCAAAAAAACATGTAATTAAATTTGATCAT
>QVTF01006574.1:10000-27286 GCA_003573665.1 Oxygymnocypris stewartii | reverse complement strand
TGTTCTTCTGAACTTTATATTTATCAAAGAATTCTGAAAAAAATGCATCAGTTTTTACAAAAATATGAAGCAACATTGTCAATAAAACATTGATAATAAAAAGCCCCTTATTTGAAAAACAAAATAAGGTTGTAATTGTTATATACTTTTTTAAATATTTGTTAAATTATTAAAACAAGGTTAAAAAAAGTTTTGTTTTAATTCGAAACCGTTGCAATATTATAATTTTTTAAGTTGTGCAGCACCTTAAATAAAGGGGAAAGGAACAATGTTTTATTGTAAATTTGTAATAATTTCATCTGATTTTAAAAGACTGACTACATTTTTAAAGTTTTATTTTATTTTATTAGACACATTTTATGTGTATGATAAATTTGCATTAAATAATCAAATGCACAATGAAAATTGAAACAGATCTTCAAATATGATTTCCATGTAATTTTTTCTGGATTCTGTGAATTTTTGCAGAAACAATTTTTATTTGGACAAAAAAAAAAAAAAAAAAGACTGACTACATTTTTTAAGTTTTATTTTATTTTGTCATTTTATTAGATACGCTTATCTGATGATGCATTTGTAGTAAATCATAAAACAAATAATTCAGAAAAAATAAAATTGAAAACTAAATTAACACCGATCATGTGACACCGAAGACGGAGTAATTATGCTGAAAATTCAGCTTTGATCCCAGGAGTCAATTACATTTTAAAATAGATTTACATAGAAATCGGCTATTTTTAATTATAATAATATTTCACAATAGTACTGCATCGTTGATTAAATAAATGGTGAGCATAAGAGACTTGTTTTAAAACCATTAAAAAAAGCAACATTTTTAACTCGACACCAAATGTTTGAATGGTAGTTTACATTTTATAATTTGCCAGATTCTTTCCTAAGTGTTTTACATATCAGTTAATGTATCTTTGAATGACCTTAGCATAGCTAGCAGCAATATCTACCCTTTGAGTTACAAGATCTGGATATTAATGCACGCATATGCTTGACATGACGTACCTTTTTACTCTTGTATAAAAAAAGTCTGAAAATGACACACGGTCTCGAATGCTTATTGCTCTATAAAACAGCACAGAGCTGTGAAATAGCCTATTATGCAAAGCATTGCTCCTGAAAGCACGGCTCACTGCGGTCACAGGACGTGTGTCACAGATGTCCTTTAAAAAGAGGAACGAATGAGAACAGGAGGAGCCTCACTAGCCCAGGCGTTCAAATGATAGTGATCCCAATCAGAGGTGGAACTGTGTCACGTGATCCTCCTCTGTTAGCAGTGAGTCACAGGTTTATCAGGTGGAGATAGTGAGGCATTGAAGCACACCCCATAATCCTTCACTGCTTCCACTTTCAGACAAAAGCAGTCAGCTGATTGGAAGTTGTCGTGACCCTCGCGGCCGCCTTTGAGACTCGACTGTAGGTGGACTTAGTTCCTCACATGTCGAGCTAAACGAGGGAAATCGAGATGTTCACTTTAAAGGGTGTTTGGCTGCTGATGTATTTTGAGGATTTATTGAAAGGGATCCAAATTGTTGGCATGGTGTGATTTTATGCAAGGGCTTGTTGAAATTCAACCCTTGGGCCAACTGACTGTAGGGAAGATTGTGACGGAAATGTATTACTATTGTATACTAAAACTTGTAGTTAATTATGGTAATGATAATAATAATCATAAATACCATTTATTGCAAAATTATATTGTATTATGATTATTATTATGATTTTTATAATTTTAAGGAATATCTTAGAACCCCCCCAAAAAAAATTCCCCATATTTTAATTTAAGGTTTGGAGCAATTTTCTGTCACCTTATTTGACAGAAAATTAAATACATTATTTATTTTTAAAGAAATGTAATATAAACAAAATATTTATTTATCCATGTTTCAATTTATGGTATACAAGTTCAATAGAGGGGGGGGGGGGACTATGACATCACTCTTTTAGCATGAAACTGGTTCCCTCGACAAAAAGCCATAGACTTTTGAATAATCACAAAAAATTATCTCTGTGTTCAATCATAGTTCATGAAATGTACGTGTTTTATCCATCAGGATAATATTCACAAAATAATATAACTTTGACGAATTTTGAAGCCTATTTAAAAAAAAAATTATTGTATTTTTGAAACGTATTTTTAACGTCCAGTGAATAGGATTTACACTGTATATTAATTTTAATCCACACTACATGAACCTTTTCATATAAACTGGAATAAATACAAAACTAGAGCCAAACTAAAACTGAAATGAGACATTATTAATAAATAGTATAGTGAATAAATGAAACAATCTTAACTAAAGGACATTTGAAAGCACGTATTTCTGTACATTTCGAAATAAGGTGCATTAAAAGTCAATAAATCCTTGATTAATATGAATTAAAAACGTATCGCCGTATATTTAATCTTTTACATAACAGCAGAGTGAGCGAGTTTTTGGATATGTAAGATTAAACTTATTTTAGTGAACTAAGCAGCACATTTCAGCTCATTTATTTAGGGTGGGTACAATGTTATTTGATCCGTAACGTTACTTCTAGGAAATCCTCAATCTATCTGCTTTCTAACAGCTTCATGTAGCAATAAACATTTCATTTTAACGTGGCTTTAAACACTGTGCATCATTAAAGTTTAACTTTCTCCACGTACAGCCGGTAAATGTGGTGTTTACATGTAATATGAGTTTAGCTTATGGTACAAACCCAGAGTCTCCGCATCAGTAAGTGATAAAAAGAGCATCTTCCATCCGAAGACTTGTTTCGGGATTTCGGGATGAAGCAAAAAAAAAACATTGTCGAACAACAATATAAAATGCGGGAAACTATTCATTGGTTATTCTAAAATTAATTGTATTACAAATTATACTACAGCTGAAAAATACTATAAATTGATCAACTGTTCGGCGTGGTGACGTTCAATGTCTCCGACAGCGCCTGTAGTCCCATTTAGCAACCGTCTTTTTTAAGAAACGTAACCGCTTTAAAAAGTCACGAGTGGGGTGTAACTGGTGTGTTTTATGTCGTAGAATAAAACGTGAAAGTATCTTTAGCCTGTGTGAACCACGGACCTTATTTAAGGGATTTAACCAAAAACCCGTTGACTCTGGGACGATGGAACCGGAAGCGCTACAATGCTAACTCGCTTCCGGGTTTTAGCCTACAAAGTGACATCATAGTTCCACCACTCTATTGTGCAGCACCTTTGTATTTGACAAAAAATACAAATGCAGTGTTTTGCTGTAAATTAATTGTCAAATGTTTTTATGAATTTCATTAGGAACCATTGTATTATTATTATTTAGAAAAGTATTTTATTGTTATTTTTTAAGAAATATTATGCAATCAAAATATGTTTTCTTTTGAAAGAATTAACTTTTATGAAGTCATTTCATCAGATGCCATATTTGATGATAATTTTGTAATAAATCATAAATCATAAAAAAAAGGACAATACTGAATTTGTGGGGACAAATAAATGTGGAGTTTACTTGTAAACAAATGTATGATTACATTGATTCTGGAGGTTTAACAAGCATGCAATGCATTTCCCATTATGGGGTATGAAATGAATATTGTGATAAATCATATCAGATGATATGGAGCAAGTATTGTCAGGTCAGTAACGTAGACGAATCTTCTGTCTCCAGGCTAATTGCATGTGGTGCCGTCATGCGTCCCTACGTGGAGGCCAACATTTCCCATAAATCCCACACCACCATCAAGTACTTCCTGAAGATGTGGAGCAGCGTGAGCGACACGCTCATCTTCATCTTCCTGGGAGTGTCGACGGTGGCTGGGCCGCACGAGTGGAACTGGACCTTCGTGGTGGCGACCGTCGTTTTCTGCCTGGTGGCGCGTGTTCTGGGTGAGAGAGGTTTACCTCCTGAATCTGCTAATTATTCACGAGATTTCACGAAGTATAACTTCTTCTAGTTTCACTTCAGCATCTGGGGTGTGACTGTGATGTGTGCAGTTTGCGTCATGGCTTCAGGAAGGTCCATCATATTTAAATAATTAATTAATTAAATATAATTAGTTTATAGATATTTGTTTATATAAAATCTTTGATATAATATATACATTTATTTGTAATTGTATTCGGGTTGGAGAAGGTGTAAAATAATTCATATATAGAATAAATTATACTAATAATAGAATTACTAATAAAAAGTGAAACATTTTCTAACATTTTAATACAATTTTAAATTAAATCTAATATATAAAATACACTATTTAATTGTGTGTGTGTATATCACACACGCACACACACACATATATACACACACACACACACCTATATATGTATATATATATATATATAATATATACACACACTCACAACACACACACACACATATATATATACACACACACACCAACACACATCACATATAATATATTATACGACAACACCCACACACACCACACATATACATAAATACATATACACTATATATATATAATATAACAACACATATTAGAGAGAGAGAGATGGGAAGGTGCATCATCTTTAAATAGTGTGATAAATCTGATTGATTTAATTAGTTTTACTTCTTTCTTATTGGCTTCTGTTTGCTTAATAAAGAAGCTGTTCTATTTGGTGAATGCTCTGAAGTTAATGCTTGTTTAATTAATGTTTTATACTTCATTCCAAGGTGTTATCGGCTTGACCTTCGTGATCAACAAGTTTCGTATCGTCAAACTGACCTCTAAGGACCAGTTTATCATCGCTTACGGAGGACTGAGAGGAGGCGATCGCCTTCTCCCTGATCTACCTGCTGGAGTATGAACACTTCCCCATGAGAAACATGTTCCTCACCGCCATCATCACGGTCATCTTCTTCACCGTGTTTGTGCAGGTCAGGTGACCGCTTCTCAAGTTCTTATAATTAATAAATAAATACAAGAAAAAAGAACTAATATTTGATATACACACGATTTATATATATATATATATATATATATGTATGTGTGTGTGTATATATATATATTATACGTTGTGTGTGTGTGTGTATATATATATATATATATATATAGCGTGTATATATATATTTATGTGTATATATATATATATTAGGGGTGGGCATAGATAAAATTTTTTAATCTAGATTAATTTTGGAATTAATCTAGATTAAAATGGCTCATTTGAATTCTGCCGAAGGCATTCAGAATATGTGTGCTACCCAAATAATGACTAAAAGTAAGTCTTTGAGAACGGGTTTCTCAAGCCAGGTGGCGCATTAGACCAGGGGCTCATCTCCTGTTTCCAGAATGCATCACAAAACTGCTTGAGAAAGCTGTTCTACTATGATAATTGGTGATGAAAATAAACTATGTTCAATAAGATGTACTTGTGTTTACTAACTGTTTATTCAGTTAAACATGAATTTTGAACTGTAGGCCTACATAAGAGGTCGTGATGAACTGTTTACAGTTTCCATTGGGAAGCTTCTTAACAATAAATGTTCCCTGAAGCAAACCCGGCGGCTTCATAGCTGCATCCATGTTAGCACGTCACGTTTGATGTGGTAATTTCACAGTAACGTTAGGCATACACACAGGTTCGAAGCAGAGGGTGACACGGGAGTGAATTCTCAAGTTCACATGAGACCTAAAGCGCATCCTGTTTGCTTAAAAGCACAACGTTTCGTTGTTATTCTGAGTGCACACAAATAAAAGTAGAGTCTTTACAGATTCGAAAGATGTATTAGGCTACTTTTATCTGTATGACCAAGAATGACGGAGATTTTAAGAGCAAGTGAGCGCACCGGAGCCTGTCCTGCAGCAAACGCGCTTCCACACAAACACTTCAATAGCGCACGTTTTCTCTAGGTTTAACATCATATTGAGCGGCCATGTAAAGTTGCTACTACATACATCTTTCAGAGGAAAAGCCATATTGAGGTTGATGAATGATAGTGAGCGTTGGATGTCCTGCCCGATTGTATTACCACATAGACCAGCCGTTAACAATCTGTCCATCACGGACTGCGAGCCTCTAGTTCGAAGACCTCGTTTCTCGCCCCCTACAGTGCAAATTCGGCTAGGTATACATCCGCGCTAAAATATCAGGGTGAAAGTCATCATAGCTTGCGTAGTATAGACCCAGCTCCCAACCCAACTTTGAGAATAGATTAACGGCGATATTTTTTTTATCGCCGATAAGAGTCTCGCGTTAACGCAGCACGTTAACGCCGATAACGGCCCACCACTAATATATATATATATATATATATATATATATATATATATATATATGTGTATATATATATATTTATGTGTGTGTATATATATGTATATTTATATATGCGCATGCAAATATTATGTATAAACCTGAAATAAAGTAGAAATTAAAGGTTCAGCAAAAATATTTGATATAATATACACTTTTTATATATGTGTGTGTATATATATAATATATATATATATATATATATATGCAACATTTATTTGTAATTATAGATATATTATATAAAAATACATAATTTATTTTAAATTAAAAAATAAATGTATATATCAGATCAATTAAATAATAAATGTAAAAAAGTTAATGCAAGGACGCGTGAATGTAATATTGTGGAAAAAAGTATGAATATATTGGCACAACACAATCTCTGATTAGCCGAAAACTTGCATAATCATAAATAATTAATTTGAAAATGAAAATCTGTGAAGTTATTTCAAATATAATAAAACAATTATCTTGAAGTGTATATTTTGAACTGAAATGAAATGAGTTTATAAATCATAGTGAAATCTGTGGGATTTAATTTCCTTTCAGAATGTAGTGCAGGCCTGGGTCCACCTTGGGTTTGATATACATTTACATTTATGCATTTAGCAGACGCTTTTATCCAAAGCGACTTACAATTACATTCAGGTTATACATTTTCATTAGTATGTGTGCTCCCTGGGAATCGAACCCACAACCTTTTGCGCTGCTGACGCAATGTTCTACCACTGAGCCACATGAACAGTGATATACTGACGTAATGGCCTCAGACTCGGTTAGTGAAGCATCAGGTGCCACTGGCTGCTGGGTTGTCGAACGCTCTCGTATGGTGGTTTGTTTTTGCCGTGAGTGTTTACACCATTATTTCTTCTTCAGTCTCTCGGCTCTTTGTGAGCCCCGATGGCTCTGAGATATGCATGAGCTGCTGAAAATGGTGAAAAGTAACCCTCTTGGTCTCTGTTTTGAGTGGTTGATATCGTAACGTGAGGCTTTCTGCTTTGTGGAAACACTGTTACAAAAGAGCAGAACCAGCACAGAGTCTGTGTACAATACACAGAAATGATGAGATCCAGATCTTCACGTGTTTGTTTTGTGGATTTACTGATGGTGGCTGATGTTTTGGAGTAGTTTTAGCGTGTCCGAGTGGTTCAGGGTCAATGCATCATGGTTCTCCTCAAGTTAAAGATGTAAACAGCTTTGCAGATCTATTGTAATCTCCTCATGAGTGTTTGCAAGGTTTCTGTGGGTCTTAAATCAGAGCAGAAAGTCTTCAATTCATAAAGTCATTGCATTAAATGTTGCATATATTGGACAAAAATTACTTAAAATGATTTCCTTAGTGTTTTTATCATGTTTTCTGATACAAACATCTAGACATCCTTAAATCAAAACACATTTACTTGATGCAGATTTAACACATAAAGTCCTGTTTTTTGAGAAATGTTACAAATGAAGCAAGTTTATGCTTAAAAAATTAATTTCTGTCAATGGAGAATCAAAACTTTAAGTTGTTTTTTCTGAGCTCATTGGCAGATATTTGTTCTTGTTTAATCATAAACTAAATTATTTTGATCAATTTCTCTTAAAACAAGACATCTTATTTGATGTTATTTTACTTCTTGCAACACAAGTATATTTGTAGCAATAGCCAACAATACATTGTATGGGTCAAAATTATACATTTTTCTTTTATGCCAGCAATCATTTGGATATTAAGATCATGTTCCATAAAGATTTTTAGTAAATGTATTACCGTAAATATATCAAAACGTCATGTTTGATTAGTAATATGCATTGCTAAGAACTTAATTTGAACACTTTAAAGGAGATTTTCTCAATATAATTTTTTTTTGCTCCCTCAGATTCCAGATTTTCAAATAGTTGCATCTCAGCCAAATATCGTCTGACCCTAACAAAAACCATACATCAATGGAAATATTATTTATTCAGCTTTCAGATGATGTATAAATTAGTGCTGGGCGGTATACCGGTTTCATACCGGATACCGGTGTTATTTTTCTTACGATATGAATTTTTTAAATACCGCAATACCGGTGTCATTTAAATAACGTTCGTAACGCGACACTGTTAGAGAGGGGTCTCTTTTCACTATTGCATTTTGGCGAGGATACAGCTGTATGTGTTACTAAGCGTGAACGTTCAGAAACTGAAGCACTAGTAGAATGTGATGAGAGAGAAGAAGTCATCCACAATATCCACATCGACCGCCACAAATATCCACCGTCCGCTGCAATCAGCTCCGCGGCTCTCACAAACTAAAGTTCTCCGTCGATACGACGGGATTCCCGTCAATTGCAGGGTTCCGCCTTCTTAAATTCACTTTTCATCCTTTTAAGACCGTAAATACGCTTACGTTTCTCAAATAGTGTTATAAAATATCTTGATTTTAGCTTGAATAGGTGTTAAATTGAAGGAAAGACGAGGTGTATTCAGTCTGTTGAGGGGGATGTGATCAAAGCCGGAGTGGATTAAAGCACGTTCCTCTCTCCACTCTAAGCGTTCAGTAATCACTCCGCTCCGGATCCACTCCGGGTTTTTACATTCCCGCTCACGGAAAAAAACTGCTCCGTGTTTATCATTTAAACGTTATCGGGGATTACTGAGGGGAAAGAAACATGTAGGAATCATGTAGCGCACTGTTGTTGTTCTGCGGAACACCAAAAATCATCTCCGCCTCGGCAAACAGTATAGTAACGCCACTCGCATCATTCACAGTCGGGTTCTTAGCAGAGAACACCGAGCAGAACTTGAATTCGGCGCGGGATTGCGGCTATTAATAATAATTATACTCATTCCCACAGGTTCCGACAGAATGCATCACATTTGCACGTGCTTTTGATTCTTGAGCTCACTCGTGTGCTCTTAATTTCTGTGCGCCCACAGATCGCGATCAGGAGACAGCTTTTAATAATTATAAGGGGAGTTTGCAAATGTGATATATTGATTTAATACAAAAGATCAATAAACAAGTACTGCCATGATTTTGCTCTATTTCATCAACGAAAATAGTTCAAAATAAAGTAACAGCTGAGCCGGTGTGCATCTCTAAAAGCACATTTATATTTAAAACATTAATGTCCACATGAATCTATGAATGTAATTGCACTCATGCCACATCTGAGCCTCATTAAACATCTGAAAATATATCCACAAGCCACTTTTGTGTTCTTCTGTGCCAAATTATACAATTTTTTTTTTATTAATACTAATTTCATGATTGGTAACTTATTTGTCGTATTGTACTTATTATATTGTTTAAATATAAATGTTAAAAAGCTTATAAACATAAATTTTTGAATTTGAAGTAGATGTAAATGATGCCATTGCAAAGGTAAAAATAAAATACCCCTGTAAGTCACTTTAAGGAGTCAAACGTCACCTCGTATTCGGAAGGCAAATTTTTTTATCAGAATTTTTTTTTATTGATCAGAAGGTACTCCTAAATGTTTTAAATTAGGAGGACAAGCGCTCCTAATTACAAGAAGAAAACCCCGCTCTTAAACTGTGTGTGTGACTGTAGCCGTATGGCTGTGGAATGTGGTTTGGGCGAGGAAATATTTTCAGTCAAAATATTATTTTTTGCTTTAACCCCTGCATTTAGTGTGGACTTTTTCTACAATATTCACTCATCATGACACTAAATATGGCATTCTAAGTCAATCTACTGCAGTTTTTCCTCAGTCAGTAGAAAATGTGGTTAACACCCGGTCATGCATGAAAAAAAAATACCGTCATATACCGTGAAAACCGGTATAATTTAGAAAAATACCGTGATATCAATTTTTGGTCAGCTCTAGTATAAATCTCAATTTCGAGAAAGTGATACTTAAGACTGGTTTTGTGGCCCAGGGTCACAAATGAATAAATATAAAAGATGCATTTTCGTAATGATTACTAATATATAATTCATGGAAAGATTGCTAAATAGAAATGTATTAAACCTAGTTAATAAAAACAACAAAATATATGCCAATATTTTCTGTAAGATAAGTAAATTAGCCCAATTTTGTTTAAATGAAGGACTGCAGAAACAAGTATACTCTAGATTTAATTCAGCAAATGTATAATATTCTAGTACTTAGTATGTCCTCCAGAACTTTAAGTATTCTGCTCTGACCCTTGTCACTGAGTTTACAAGTTCATGACAAATGTTCACTTCTGTCCGGTTTAACTCCTGGAGGACGACCTGGTGTTTAAAGGAGAGTTTTGCTCCGCTCGTCTCTAGTGATTTTTTTTATAACCGATACCGATTATTTGTACGTTTTTGTACCCGATATCCGATATGCAGAACCGATATTTATTTACTGTTATAAAGTAGATAAATAAACAGAGTGAAGTAAGTCCATTCTACTCTTTGTTTTTTCCTCCTTTCAGTCATCTTAACAACAACAAACAACGGTGAGAAAATTAACATTTTCATATAAAATATTATCTTCAAATTACAACAATAAAACATTTTAATTATAAAAAGCATCATCAGCAACACTGATATTAACAGTAAGCAAAATAATGTCTAATGTATTCAAATGGAGAAATAAAGGACAGAAGTCATATCAACTTCATTTTAAACTACAGTTTAGGTTTAAACGCTGTTTAATAGACTAAAGAGTGAAGAATAATTCACTGAATAATATTCTCTGGAATATTGAAATAAGCTATAACAAACAAAACATCTTATTTTATTGCATGTCTTAACTGTATGTTTTATCAGAATTATTAAAATGTTTTTATCATTATAGATTATGAAAACGGTTTATCTATTTACACAGAACTATACTCAAACTGCGATCGCTCGCGGAGAAATAAATCATTAATTTCGATAGAGATGTATTTATTTAGATGTTTATTGGGGAAATAATGGTTCTATAGTAAATGTTAATATAATTTAGTAATTCATTTTCAAACAAGTGAATCTTGTTTTTTATCAAAACCGATAACCGATTATGGTAAAATGCTTAAATATCGGTAAAACCGATATATCGGTCGAGCTCTACTCGTCTCTACAGAATCCCCCACAGCTGCTCAAGCGTGTTAAGATTGAGTGAAATACATGTCCACTGAAGGATTTTCACCTTGGGAGAATAAATATCTTCATTGACATGCTGAAAAAATGCAGAGAATGAGGGCAGGGTAGCATCTTCTGTTTCAGGTTTTTGTATTAGATCACACAGTATTGTATGAATTCATGACAGTATTGATAAAGCACACCTTCAGCACTCACTCATCTCTATATAAGAGCTTTACTGAACGTCACTTCTCACTGTACTCCTCCTCTAGCAACACCGAAATGATTGACTTGGTCTCTTGAGACCAGATGATGGTTTAGTCTCTGGGCCTTGGAAGAGGTTAAATGAGTTTATTGTGCTTTGGCTACAGAAGGTAATTCTATTGGGGACAACAAGCATGCATGTCACTTCTGCAGACTGCGTCATGAGATAAAGCGTCACTCTTTTCATAGCTCTTGCCGGCTCTGAGACACTTTCTCCTGCTCTTTTTCTAGCAAACATTCACTCCGCACTAAATGAAAACTTAAAGTGAAGACCTGATTATTTCAGGAGCCTTGTCACAAGTCCATTGTTTTTGAATGCCGGCGCTACTTCTGCTATATTTTCACTATTAAAACAATAATGTGTTATTCCTCTTGAAACATTGTCCTCTTTTATGCTAAGAAATACGTCACGTGGCACTTCTCTCCCAAGTGTTTCCACTGCTGCAAGCATTAAGCATGATTCAGTGCACTTTATTACACTTTTAACTGTCTTTAACAGTTTTGGTTCAATAAACTTACCGGTTGATTAAAATAGCCTTAAACCTATACACACTTATTTTTTTTATTTAGTAACTCATTCTTTCAACACAACATTGTATCACTTTAATAATGCTGAATAATTTTGACATGCTTCTTTGGTAATTGATCAAGCTGGCTTGTTGGAACATATATCTCCACAGAACCCTAACATGTCATCTAATTAAAGACTAATTGCTCATTTTAGGTTTTAGAGGGGGTGTACTCATTTATGCTGTGCACTGTATGTGTGTAATATTATATATAAACAAACCTAAAATAAAGTACAAATTAAAAGTTCAGTTAAAATATTCATATAAGCTTTTAATTGTATGTGTAGACTTATATAAGTTATATATATAAGTATTTTCAAACTTTTCTGAAGTGTTGCCAATACAAGAATTTAGCATTTATAGACCATATTGATGATGTTTTGTGCTCCGTTGAATGTATTCCTTACATTTTCTTTACTTAATCTTAAATGTCTTCTATTGACCTTCCTAAAGCCTGCAGAACTGCACCCCTGATGCTTGAATGTGTCGGACGGAGGTGTTTTCTCTCATCACTGACTCCAGACGATCCTGTCAGGCATTCGGGTTCGTCCTGACTGTGGTGATTTATTGAGGAGAATTGATTACAGTGGACAGTTTCTCTGCTTTGTGGAGGCTGCTGGAAGAGGAATGGTTTGTCTTCTGCTCGGGGTGCTGCTGCTGTTGGTCGGTGTCGGGTTTAAATAGCGTGTCTCTATCCACACATTTGTACAAGGACGTAAGGGAAGGTCTCAAATTACGAGCTTGGTGTGTTTAGGACGTGTTTGTGGTCGTCTGTGTTGTGATGTTGGGTCTTTCTGTAGTAATGCGTTACATAAAGTGACCCCAAAAAGTATTTAGACTTTATATTACACTTTTATACTGAATGAATGGATTAGATTGAATCAAAATAGCAAACTGAGGCCTTGTTTTTAAAAGTAGACAACCGTTTTAGTAAGAATGTGTTAAGAAAGTAAATGCAGTCAATTATGATTTCATTTTATGATTTTATTTTAGCATTTCTTACCTAACAAATGTCTTTGAATGGACAATTGAGCTATCTTCCCGCCTCATTTTTTATTTAATTTCATTTTATTTTGCAGTGCAGTTCTGTCTAATGCAGTGACTCATAAAATCCTATTATTTGGGGTCACTGCAAAAGACTGTCGATCTGTGCTCTCGCAGCATTGAGTTTGTGCTGTTCGCAGGAAGTGGAAGGTGGAGACAGTTTGCAGTGTCAGATGTGACGGTGCATTTGCTATTGCTGCATGCGGTGTATCTTGATCTCTGCCAGCCTCTGACCTTGAGGAAAAACCTTGTAGAAACAGCGCCAGTGTAATAAACGCTGCAGTCACAGTCACCCCCTCTGTCCTTCACCATTGCTCAGCACGCTGTAGTATGAATAATCACGCATGCCATGCACAAGCCAGGACACGCTGTGAATTACAGCGCAGGACAGGAGGTGCCGCCCACTGCTTTAAATCGAATTGCTCGCTAGTCATGACATGCAATTCTTTTAGTTGTCGAGGTTTTGGCATAGTATTGTATGTATTTAGAAGAACAAGAATTTTTAAATCCCTTTCTATTTCCATCTCATTCACATATTCTTTATACACACACACACACACACACACACACATACACACACACACAAACCATGTCACTGCATAGTTAGAATTTTATTTTATGCAGTGCAAAGCAACTATATCAAATGCAGTGAAAAATGTTTTAGGTGTTTAAGAAATGTTTCACGTGATTGCAATTTTATTTTTGTTTTATTTCAATTAATTTCTAATGCAGTGACTCATGCATTTACCTGTTTAGTGCCAATGCATTTGAGAAAAATATTCATTTTTAATTTCAAGATGACTTTGATAAGCGATAAGCTTAACATTGCACCCCTGACGTTTTAATGTGTCGGAGCGGATGTTAATTAACATTAACATCCTTTATGTTAATCCTATTCTGTAAACGACTATATCTGTATTGTTTGCATTAAAATAGGACCATCTGTGAGCAGTCATCAATCTGCGCTCTGCTCTCTTTGTTTTGGCAGGGCATGACCATTCGACCTCTGGTGGACCTGCTGGCAGTGAAGAAGAAACAGGAGACGAAGCGGTCTATTAATGAGGAGATTCACACACAGGTGCTGCTCGTCTCGGAGTTTCTCCCATCTGTGATGCAGGAATATTTTATGCTTTCTCAACAATCTGCCAGTCCAGAATAGATTCGATTGCACAGTCTGGTTCATAATTAACTCCTCTAACCCAGCCCTGCTTGTATTATTTCGTTCTCTTGTTTGGGTTGTATAACATCCAGTACTACTGAAAGTGACTGTGTTTGAGCGCCACCTGCTGGTCACATACGGGTACAGTCACAGTTGTATTCAGAAATGCAGCTTGATATATTTAGAATGACAGGCGTCAAAACATGTTTTGTTTAGACTTAAAATGCCTAGAATATTTCCAGGTCATATTTTAAACACAAAAGAAAAAAACTTTTGCACAAAGAAAATTAAGCCCATAAACCACTATGATTTTTGAATTGTGTCATTATTTTCATTAGAATTATGCACCATAATCCAAAAATAAATAAATAATTAATTAAATTCTAAAAATAATAAACATAAAAAATAAGTATTGTAAACAATAATGTTTTATTATAACATTCGTGTTTTATTTATCACAGTATTATTTACTGTATTCATTTAAATTTATTTTGATTTGAATAAAAAAATATTATTAAAATAGTAAATGCCATCAGGAAAATCTAAAGAGAATCACCATCAGAAATTGGGAATGACAAACTTATATATATATATAATTCTTATTACAATTATTATATTATTGTTGCTTTGTTAAAATGGTTAATTTGTTAAAATGATAAATATTCAGATTTCCCCCAGTTTTATTGGATAAACATATATTTATTATATTACATGAGTTTAATATGAATATTCTTTAGAAAAGCAGGGTGGCAGTTTGAATGCCAGACATGAGTTTGGATCCACTCCACAAAACTCAGTACAGAACGTTTTGCCCACAGATTGGCATTTATTCACCACTCATAAAGCGGATTGTTTCTATGGAAACACCTATTTGCATGAGCATCCCATCATTGTTAATGCTGTGAGTGAGTGACTGGCAGAAATCTCTCTTCTGTCCACTTTAATGCTCATTATCAACATCTTGTTCAGCTGCAGCTTCTGTTTAACTGATAATCTCAGCATTATTGATTTGATATTGTAGTTTATCTTTCCTAAACAGCTTATCAATTGTCATTTTAGTTTTTGGACCATCTGCTAACCGGCATCGAGGACATCTGCGGACATTACGGACATCATCACTGGAAGGACAAGTACGTTTATAACTCAGTTAAATTTGGCTTTTCTGTGAGTGATTTTGAAGTCTTTATGAAATCATAACGATCTGGTCTTAGTATTTGGATGATGTTTTGCAACTAGACGTGTTTTTTGTTTAGTTGGTTGAGCTTTTTGTTCTAATGAACTGTGCTTGTGCAGCAGAGAAAGTGAGTTTTAGGATTACATTTGGAAAGAAGATGGAGAACCCCATGTAGTTTGGTTCAATGCACTGTTAGGTCAGTGCGTACCACATGGATTCCAGACAAAGCGTCAGTGTTTCTCTCCGTAATGACACTGAATGCCAGGGTTTGTTATCTGGATAAACATAACCACCACCAAATGAAAGCTTCACCTTTTTCCTTCTCATTTCCAGGCTGAATCGGTTTAATAAGAAGTACGTGAAGAAGTGCCTGATAGTGGACGAGCGCTCCAGAGAACCGCAGCTGATCGCCTTCTATCACAAGATGGAGATGAAGCAGGCCATCGAGCTGGTGGAGAGCGGCGGCGGATCCAAGCTGCCCTCAGCCCTGCCGTCCACCGTCTCCATGCAGTGAGTGCTTCCAACCTCCATAATCAGGATCGGTTTTCAGATAGAATATGTGGAATGCTTATAGAACGTGTATGGAATGTGCATTGAATTTAAGGAGTGATTATAGCACATGGTATAGAATGAATGAAGAATGTGTGGAATTAATATGCATGTTTTAGAGTATGTGTGGAATTCATGTAATGTGAGGAATTAGGTTAGAATATATGGATTTTGTGGGTGTGTATGGAATGTATGGAGGATGTTGGTATGCAGGATATGGAATGCGTGTAGAGTGTGGAATGTGTAAAGAGTTTATATAATGTATGTAGAATGTTTGCAATCGATGGATTACATATAGAATGTGTAAGGAATTTAGAGATTGTGTGGAATTGAACTAGAATACATGGAATTTTTGGAATGTGTATGGAGAGTGAATGGAAAATGTGTGGAATGCATAAAAATTGTGAAATGTGTAAAACAATGTAGGCAGTTTATGAAATGCATATAAAATGTGGAACGCGTCATTAATTTAAATAACGTGTAGGGAATGCATGCAATTCATAGAATGCATATTGCATGTGGAATGTGTAAGGAACTCCTGTAATGCACAGAGAATGTGCGGAAAGTATGCGGTTTATATAATACATGTAGAATTTAGAATGCATGGAAGGTGTATTTATATAATGCATGGAGAATGTGTGAAGAAATATACATGTGTGTAGATTTTGTGGAATTTGTCTTTGTTCTAGGATAATTATATACATTTTTATTATCTCCAATGTTTTGCAGGAACATCCAGCCCAAGAAGCCTCCTCAGGACCGGGCGCTGCCGCAGCTCTCCAAGATTCGTGAGGAAGAGATCAGGAAGATCCTGCGCACTAACCTGCAGAAGACCCGCCAGAGAGTGAGCGCTCACCACTCATCACTCTTTCCTTCATTTGTGTGATTAATGCAGGTCAAACTAAATTGTCTTGTGTATTTTTTAGCTGCGCTCGTACAACAGACACACACTGATTGCTGATCCATACGAGGACGGCTGGAACGAGATCCTCGTCCAACGGAAGAAAATGGTAGATCTGGAAAAGAAGGTTAGATGTTAATGATAAACTGATGTAACATCATTGGATACAAAGAGATTATCAGATCATCTAAACCAGGGGTGTCCAAACTCGGTCCTGGAGGCCCGGTGTCCTGCAGAGTTTAGCTCCAACTTGCCTCAGCACACCTGCATGGAAGCTTCTAGTATGCATAGTAAGACATTTATTAGCTGCTTCAGGTGTGTTTAATTAGGTTTGGAGCTAAACTCTGCAGGACACC
>QVTF01006574.1:0-7500 GCA_003573665.1 Oxygymnocypris stewartii | reverse complement strand
ACATTATGGCCTTTCTTATATTTATCATACAGATGGTGCGTATTTACACTGGCTTATTGTTGAGGACCATTCAAGTCACGCTCCATTTGCAGCGCACATAACAAACCTGAGAAATAACTATATACTCAGCACAAGAGATTTACATATGTATAGATTTTTATTCTACACCAAAAGTTTGATTGCTTGTGTTTTCTTTGCTTGTACTTTATATCAAAGAACATTTTGGTCTAATAGTCTTTAATTCTCTTTAAATGCACTCGCGCGCTTTGGTGACCGATCATGACCACTCTGAACAACATCTCCGCAGATCTTGATTTAAAGGAATAGTTCATGCAGAAACAATTTATAAACAATATTTACTCATTCCAAACCCATATGCTGTTTTATTTTTTTTCAAGGAAAGACTAGTGTTGATCTTGACGCAGTTCTTGTCCATAAAGGTTCATAGTAACCCCAGCTGGCGATCTCCCACAAAGCATCATACAAGTATCTAAACTGCCGTCTTTATGATTCTGTACATTATATTCCAATTCTTCTGATTATAGAAGCCCATCTCTGCCACAGAAAGTCCTGGTAAATCATAATAATGACATAAAACATCACAATGTGAGATACCGTGTCATAATTGGGAAGACGAAGTCATAATTATGACATCTCATATTTTGCATAATAATTTTGAGAAAAGTCGATTAGTATGATTAAAAAGTGGAAATTCTGAGAAGTCATAATCGTGACTAAGTCTATATGAGATACTAAGTCATAATTATGAAATAAAGATCACAATTATGGCACACTAAGTGATAAGTATGAGATAAAAAGCGGAAATTATGACAGTCAAAACTGTGAGATAAAAGTAAACATGCGAGTCATAAATTGTCAAAATATGAGTTACTGAGTTATAACTATGAGACAGCAAGCCCTAATTATGAAATAACTCATATTTTGACTTAATTCATAATTATGAGACAAAGGTCATAATTATGACAGTCAAAATATAAGGTACTAAGTCATAATTATGAGAAGTTGTAATTATACATAAGTTATTCAGTTACATAAATCTATGACATACTAAGTCAGAATTATGACGTACTGATTTATGATAAAAGTTATTACAGAGTCAAAATCATCAGATTTGTTCAAGCTGAAATTAGATAAAGAGTTGAAATTGACAGTCAAATTTGACCAACAGTCAAAATTATTAAATAAAAAGGATAAATGATGGTATGCAATAAGTCATAATTATAAGATAAAGTGAAAATTAGGTCAGAAGGTCAAAATTATTAGAGTCATTATGACAAGTCAAAATTGATATACAAAGAAAATTGTGAGATATGAAATTGACAAAATTGATGATTGTGAGATAAGTCATAATGATGACTTGTGCCATAATTTACATGTTTTATTTTGTAATTATGACTTTGTCTCATAATTTTGAGTTTTTTTCAAAGGCATTTGTCAGAAATGGGTTTCCGTAGTAAAGACCTGAAGCTGAGTAAATGAAAACAGATACTGTATCTTATTTCTGGGTGAATTATTCCTTTAATATCTGCAGATGAACATTTCCCGAAACCCTTCACCATGTAGCTCTGCATTCACACACACACACACACACACAGACACACACAGACAGACACACACACACACACAGACAGACAGACACACAGACAGACACACACACACAGACAGACAACACACACACACACACAGACACAACAGACACACACACACACACACAACACGACAGACAGACACACACACAGACAGACAGACACACACACACACACAGACACACAGACACACACAACACACAGACACACACACACACACACACACACACAGACAGACAGACACAGACACACACAACAGACAGACAGACAGACACACACACACGACACACACACACACACGACAGACAGACAGACAACAACACACACACACACACACAGACAGACACACACACACACACACAGACACACACACACACACAACACACACACAGACACACAGACACACACACACACACAGACAGACAGACCACACACACACACACACACACACACAGACAGACAGACAGACACACACACACAGATATTTGTACTGCGGTGTGATGGAAACGCAGGTTCAGGTTCGGAAATGTTGATTTGTGTTGCACGATCCTCAAACAGTGTGATTGTATCCCGCAGGAAGCTATGCAGAGTCTGAATTATGAATTATATGAATTCCTTCTCTTTAAAGCCTTTGCACAGCGAGCATCAAAACACTGGCCTTAATTCTCCTGCTCCGGAGGTGCGTTGCAGATTTTAGAAAGAATCAATAATAAATCAGAATTAGAAAGTCTTTTG
This sequence comes from Oxygymnocypris stewartii, assembly GCA_003573665.1. Lineage (NCBI taxonomy): Eukaryota > Metazoa > Chordata > Actinopteri > Cypriniformes > Cyprinidae > Oxygymnocypris > Oxygymnocypris stewartii. Next base: position 5,158 of record QVTF01006574.1, on the reverse strand, counting down.
CATGCCACACAGAGTAGATTAGTCTTATTTTAGTGTGAGATGTGGTAAAATCATATCTATATTTTACAGATGTGAACTCTAAAGGTCCAGAGATGAGGTATTACAGTGCTAACGGTCCAGTTGTACGTTTGCGTCTCCTCTTCGCTGAAGGTTCTGCTCTTGAGCGGCTTTCGTCTGGTCTGGATGTGATGTAAACGCAGAGCAGAGGACGAGTCGACTCGATGTCAGGGTCTGCAGTATTCACATCGGGGGGGGGGGGGATTGAAAAATGAATATTTCAGCCAAAAAGGAGAATTCTGTCATTATTTAGTTTTGAAGAATCTATGCAGCTTTGTGTTGTATGGAAACAATATTATATCATATGGTTTGGAGCCAGTGTTTTTACTGTTAGTAGCATTGAGATGCTTTTTTATTGGTTCATTTTAGTCATTTTGTTTTTTTTGTCATTTTAGGAGTTGTATTTTTATTTAACTAGTTTTTTTAAATAAGTTGAGTTATTTTAGTACATAAAGTTAAACTAAATTGCAGTGATAAATGTTGCCTTTTTGTTACTTTAGTTGTTTTTTTAAAATACATCTATAAAGTTTTTATTAATTGTTATTTTAGTTTGAGTTATTATCAGGTTCAACTATATTAAAACGATACATTTTGCCTCGGTTTCTAGCTGAAACAAAAGAAATGTATTTTTTTTAGTTAACATTTATTTTTTCAAGTAACTAGTAGGTTTTATTGATTTTTATTTTAGTTCATCAAATAAACTAAATTCAATAAATTAGCTGACAAAATAATTGTTTACATTATTATATATTATTTTTTATGTATCTGTTTACTTTTTAAAAAATATCTTCAAGTATAATATTTTAAAACTGATTTTAGTTTGTAACCTGCTTGTATCAACCTGAGGATGATGAAATAAGACAGAATTTACATTTTTTTTAAATGAAATATTCTTTAATTTTTTCTTTGACATGAAGCGGAATGGCAAATGATCTGCCCTCGAAGTTTGTTTGAATGGTATTCTATATTTAATAAGTCTGCTTGCTTTGCTCCGTTGTATTTTATTTTTTGAATTGCTTGCCACTGATTCTTTTTGTTGATTAATGTATTGTGTAATTTTTCGAATCATATTTCACCACAGAGCCTCTTTCTACATGCAGACGTCATGTTCTTGATGTTCGCTTCAGGACTTTACTTTGCCTTGTTTTCTGAGTTTATCACGAAGCACATGCACGCTTCTGTGCGTTCACATGATTTGCTCAGCTGTAGCTGTAAACTCCTCATCTGTGTGAGATTGTTTGTCGTTATGAAAGCATATTTATCCTTGCAGCTGGTTTGATCATTCATGTTCTGGTGTCTCGAGATGAGGAGTTTAATAAGCGGAGCTCATTTTCTTCTGATTTGTGATGACGAGACTAAAGACTGAACAAACCCGTTGCTCTCTGAAATGAATGTTAATATGTCTGTACACGAGCCATGCATCGTAATAACCTTCACATGGTTTGAAAAGCTCAGTCAAGACTTGTTATAGCAGCATTCAGCGACGCTATGTACCTGTAATATTCAACCTTTGCTTTAGTTTCAGGGTCTTTTCTCAGTTCTGCCTGTTGCATTATTGATTGTGGATCATCCTGAAGAACTGTAACTGCTCTCAAAAAATGCTTCAACTCTAAATGAAATGACTTTATAAGCTATTTACTGAAATGTGCATGAATTATTTGTGCTCTTATTTATATCCAAAGACACCAAAAACAAGTCAAAGGAACAATCGGTGAAACATCTTGTTTCATAATCGTGAGCTTTCATTCATAAACGCCAGATTTAAGAGGCACTTTATCATGAACACCCTTTAATAGAGCAATAATTAAGCCCTCATTCAGTACACATTTACCACGGTAAACGCACAGACTTTACTCTCTCCGTGTAATGTTGATTTCATATGGGCTAGCGTGTGGATTTGTAACTCGTAGGAATGATTATTTGTTGTGGGTCCAAATATCACGAGAGCAGAGTTTGTCTGAATGTTATTAATCTACTGTTATATAATATATTCATGTCCTTTAGCGCTCCTGTTGTGACTGGACTAATGCATTGTCATTTTAAATTGCAATCAAATGTTTATTTATTTTATATACACACAAAATAAATGATATCTAAGGTTTGAGATCCGAGTGTACGAGGATTCACTGTTTTTGTCGAGTCGCTTCAGCATTTTGATTTCTGCCTCATCAGAGATAGATGAATAAAGTTGTCCTTTGCTAAAAGCCTCTGCGGTCTGCGGTGTCTGTGATTGTGAATGTGAGGATGTCTGATGTGCTGGATGTACGTGCAGAGACCGCTAGCTGCTGCTTCATTCATGGAAAACAACTGACCGGAAACTCTTGAAGAAATCAGCAGCGAAAGGATGCGTTGAACCCTGAACTCGTGATTTCATGAGCGGGTGGTTTCTTTATTTTATATGAGGTTTGTCCAAATACTGAAATTTCAATGTCAAGTTTAAATCAAATTCATTAAAAAAAATTAAGACTGTTAAACGTTGATTTTCAGCTATTGATAACTTTGTGAGAAAAATATTTTCATATTTTTTCCTAATGTTTGAATTTGATCAAAAGCAGTCAACACTACAATTTGCATTAAAAAAAATGAAATGAGATTATTTACCCACTTTCACTAAAGGATAAAAAAGGATACAATTTTATTTAATAAAACAAAATATGTTGAATTAACCAATAACAATAGATTGTATTACAGTTGCTAAGGCAGCATTTCTTATTTTCATTACTATATTATATACACATACATAAATAAAATGTTATAGTAATATATAGAAAGTAATGAAAGTAAAATTAAAAATGATAAAATAAAATAATTCAAAATCTATACAAAAACTATAGTAGTAGCCTATATTAATTATACTAAAACATCACTTAAATATACTCCTATATAAGGCCTTTTAAATACATATATGAACTATTGCTACAATGAATTGTAAATTAAACCTAATTTATATCAAAACTGTAATCTTTAATGGTTTTAGTCAAGACTTGCGAGGGCTAAAATCTCACATTTTACGGGAAGTACAGGCATTTAATGTGTTTAAATCTATCTACAATTCATGTTAGATATGCTTTAGAATAATACATAAGCAAAACATAATGTTTTTTCTCATTTCACAGAAGCCTTGGATTATGCATCTACTGCTACTAAACACATTGCAACTATTCATGGAAAGTTGTGTTTTATCATTTCATATGCTTTTGATTGAGGACCTCTCTAACATTCATAACCCTGATGTGTTTGTGAGTAATGCAAGACTCTCCTGTGAAGCTGAAGAGACCACACAGCAGCGTGTGCTGTTTATTTATTCTTGTTAAACGCTGTGACTCAGCAGCTTGTCACCCTCCACACAGAACCGAAGCTTGATGTGGCTGCTGAGATTAATGTGACCTATTTGCATCAAGATATGCTGTTTGCCCCAGATTGTTCTTGAGTGCCGAGATAAGTGATATTTAGATCCCGTTACTGAGATCTCAAACGATGAATCAGACCGTTACTAAAATGAAAGTCTGCATACAGAGTATTTTATGCTTCATAATGAGAAACATTTCCAATTTCATGCCCTTTCCGGCAGACATCCTTAATTCAGTGATTTAGAGAAATAGCTCACATGAAAATGTGCTCACCCTCAAGCCACAGAAGTAGTAATGAGTTTGTTTCTTCGTCAGATTTGGAGAAATGTATCATTACATAACTTGGATGCTCTGCAGTGAATGGGTGCCGTCAGAATGAGAGGTCTGATAAAAACATCACACACCACTCCAGTCCATCAGTTAACATCTGGAGAAGACAACATCTGGAACACACAAATCCATTATTAAGATGTTTTAAACGTCAAACCGTTGCTTCTAGACAAAATATGAGTCCATAATTCATAATAATGCTTCCTCCAGTGAAAAAGTGCATGTCCTGTTGTCTCTCACATCAAAATACAACCACATATATGTTTAGATTGTTTTGGGCTGTTTTACGTTGTATTTAATCTAAGCAGATTTATTCCTGATTCAGACCAGATTCATTTTTCACTGGAGGAAACGTTATTATGGACTTGTATTTTAGTTTAAAGAAATGGTTTGAAATTAAAATGTCTTAATCGATTGTTTCAGATTTTGTCTTCTCCAGATGTTAACTGATGGACTGGAGTGGTGTGTATTATTGTGATGTTTTTATGAGACTCTAATTCTGACGGCACCCATTCACTGCAGAGCATCCATTGCTGAACAAGTGATGCGATGCTACATTTCTCCAAATCTGATGAAGAAACAAACTAATCCTTCAATGGCCCACCAGATAACCTTTTTTAAACAAATTTCCATTTTTGGATGAACTATTCCCTTAAACATCGTTTTTTTCATCATATTTTGAGTTCTTTCTAAATTCTTCAGTGATATTAGGAGGATGAATAAGGAGCATTGCTAATTTGTCATTGTCTACCAAACACTCATATGAAAATGTTCAGAAAGTGAAGATCAAAGCATCATTGTATTGTGTTGAGGTTTTGTAGAGCAGATGTCTGTTCTCTGAATCTGCTCTTCGTCTGATTAAACATGCTGTGCTGAAATAAGCGCACATTTCCCTTTAGTGATGGCCTGTAAGAAGCCCCAGGAGACCCCAACAATCAGCAGCGAATGGACATTTTCTGCTGCCGGTTGCACTATACTTTGTTTCTTGACCTTTGCTTTAACTAACTTAGTTTCTGCTGTGCTTGGTTGTTTTGTTCTTAATGATCAACACCTGATTAATCGGGACCATTCGTCTTGTTTTGTTGCAGGAAAACTACTCTCTGTCTCTGTCTGGTTTGATTGGAAAATCTGTTGAATTTCTGTATTGATTTGGTGTTATGGGCTTTAAATTTGAGAATCGTTTGGCTTAGCTAAACCGAGCTAAATCTAGACAAAGTACCAGAGTGGTGATTAAACATGGTACAGGCCCTTCTCACAACAAGCAATGCAATGAACTTTGAAAACTTTGTTTTAATTAAACTTTTAAGATTATAGTTTGATGAAGATGTCATATAAAGCAGACAGTGCTGATTTAACCAATCTGTGAACACGCCCTGAGCTTTGCTGTCATCTGATTGGCTGATATGACTTTGGGCGGGATT